>CANYCX010235135.1:0-11493 GCA_948193385.1 Breynia disticha f. nivosa | reverse complement strand
AGCGTCCACGTGGACGCCAATTTTTAGCGTCCACGTGGACACAAAATTTTGGCGTCCACGTGGACGCCAATTTTTAGCGGCCACGTGGCCGCCAAATTTTCGCGTCCACGTGGACGCCAAATTTTTGTGTCCACGTGGACGCTAAATTTTAGCGTCCTCGTGGACGCCAAATTTCGCCTCCACGTGGACCCCAAATTTTAGCGAAATTTGCCTCCACTTGGACGCTAAATTTTGCGTCAAGCGTTTTCGCGTCCAAATTTAGCGTCCAATTTTTTGGACGCTAAATTCACTTAGCGTCCAAATATTTGCATTTTGCGTCAAAAAATTTGGACGCTAAATGCGCGTTTTTTTGTAGTGTAACCGACTACTTGCTACTATGTGATTCAAAAACAGAGCACCTTTATGATACCTAGCAGCTGAAAACCCTAGATACTGTGAGAGGAAGGAGTTCAGTAAGTAATTCAGTATGAACAACTAATTTCTTGCACGAATCAAAGTGAAAAGTCATTAAGGTAAGTTTATAGGTGATTTTGAGTATATGTGTATGTTTAGCTTGCTGAAAATTTCTGTTGGATTGGAACAAAACTGATTTAAGTTACATTTTACTATTAATGAGTTAGAATTGAGTTAAGAAACTCATGTTAAATTATGGAAAACATAGTTTGAATGATGTTAGAAGAATTGGTTCATAATGAAGGTTACTATGAAGCTAAGAATAAATAAACAAAGGCTGAATTTGATGATTTTGAGTATAAAATCAGTAAGGGAAATGTGTATTAACAGCCTCTGTATGTTTATTTTGTATAGGAGGACTCGATGCCCACTTCGTACAATTTTCAAGGTAAGTGTTGTTACACTTACTATGGCAAAGTGTGATGTTTACATTATCTAAAGAATTAAAAAAATTGAATTGAAAAGATATAAAAGCTTAATTATGTGTGATTTGTAAAATGCTCACATGTATTAATGCTATGAATATTTGAAGCTTGAATGAGATTTTTTACTTGAATTGATGTTATATGAGCACGTTTGAGTGATGTTTAGTGATATGGCATGGTTATATCCTTGCTTTGATATTCATATGTGAGTTTCATATGAGATGATAATTGTATGCTCCTTTAGCCATTTGATATATGGTTGATAATTGAAATGCTTGAGATTTTCTTGGTTGTTGAGCATACATGAGATTGAGATTGTGGCCATATGAATGCAATGATTCATTATGTGTGGTGTTCATTGTGTGATAATTGGCCGATATTCTTGGCTAGGCCTGAGCATGATTCCGACCTGGGCTTGATGCCTAACTAGGTTTGATGCTAATCTAGGACCGATGATTTTTCAGATGGTCTTCCAATGCCAGTCTGGGACCAAGGAAAAGAAAAGAAAAAGAAAGAGAAAATAAAAAGAAAAAGAAAAGAGAAAAGAGAAGGAGAAATACCCTAGAGCATATTGCATATGAATTGCATTGACATTCATATGCATTTGAGTTGGCATTCATGATTAGTATTTTTGAGAATTGCTATGTGATTCATGAATATTGATTGTGATATGAAAATGAGATCTTTCCTTATGATATGTATATATGTGTTTCAAAATGTTTTTGTTCTTGATACGGATAATATGCAAACGAGTGTGATTTCTGTGTGTTTTGATATGAAAGCACTATACATATGGTAAATGAAATATGCTGGAGATGCATAACCATTAAAAGAACTTATTTGTTGGAAATTAAAAAATGAACCAAAATATAATGCACAAAACAGAAGCTCAGCATGCCATCGTGCTGGAGACCAATTTGATAGCACACCCCGTGCTTATGTGATTTTTAGATAAATTAATTTGAGCACGACCCTGTGCTCTAACATGGCAAGATCCGTGCCAGCTAGGAATTCTGAGATGAGCACGACCTCGTGTCCATTGAGCATGATCTGTACTGACTGGAGATTCCCCTTAACTTTATTTTAACAGCGAACGGTTTATCACTTACAAGGTATTTGTATATACTGACCCCTGTTAGATTATTTAATGTTGTGCAGATCGTAGGTAGCTACCATTTGGACCGAAGACTGCTGTGATCAGAGTTCCTAGAGATATCTGTCCAAGGTCTGGGCTCTGGAGATCATTTTTGTATTTTGATCTGATTTTGTACATGTATTGTACATACTATGTATCTATATGCATTTGTGTTTGAATCATGTTTATCAAACTAACTACAGCTTCTGCATATTTTATTTTGTGTTGTAAAGGAATTTGGCCAAAGTTTTATAAAATGCATATTTTCTATTTCTCTTTCCTCTATATTATTATATTATTTTACAAAATATGGGATATTTGGGATAAATGGATTTAAAAATTGAGTCTCACACGTAAGCTCATATTCGCAAACAGGATTATGTTCACGAGTTTAAGTCAACTAAATGATGAATTCCAATTAATGAGGAATTCAATGAGGCAATGTCTATTTATTAATAACGTATATTATTGATCATTAAGATATAGGAATATTCTCTTGAGCTATTCCTTTACCTGAAATGCTATATATAGAGTTGCCTACTTCGTATTAAGGTAATTGCTATTTGCTCAACTATACTGAAATTCTGTCAAAATTACTATACTAACTTGGGTGTATGAGGTTCCTCCAGAGAACAACCCGGCCCACCTTTTTTGTGTTCACAGATTTCAATGTGACCGTTCGAGTTCCCATTTAATTGTCGCTAAACTCCGACAACAACAAGCTTGCAACTCTTCCACGAGGATCACCATCGTTCGTCCACCGTCGCACTACTATTCTCCCTTGCCCTCCCACTTCCACTCCACCACTGGTGCCCCCACTTCTCCTTTTCCCTCCCAGTGCACAACCTCATTTACAACCTTGTTTTTTGCCTCCCAGAACCGCCATATATAGGTGCTCTGGCTGACGTCGATAGATGCACGCTCCCCCACCAGCATCAGCCAGATCCGTCGTTGTCTTACAATATTAAAAATAAATTTTATAGCGAAATATAAATGTTTCTCATATGATGAAAAAGCAAATAAGTATAGAAAAAAATTAATTTCTATATTTATTTTATAAGTTATGGTATAAAAATCAATATTTCACTATTTTCAATTCTATATTTATTCTAAATTTAAACTAATTCAATAATTATTTTCAACAGTAAAATAATTATATGTGATTGAAGATATTTTTGTAAATATATTTCTCAAAATCTTATTATTATAAATTTATATATAATATGTGGTCCATCTATTTATGAGATATATGCTTATATGGAAATTAAATCCACCAAAATGAAAAAAGAAATCATAATTAGAAAGAAATCACAAATCAATTTAATATTGGCATTTAAGTAAAAAACAACAAAAAAAAAATCACTCTAATGTTGGCCAGACGACCTGTGAATCGCCACGTGTACGTCCCCAACGCACTAAAATACTCCCCCCTCACACTGACACTGTGTCTCTCTCTACTCATATTATAGACCATAACACCAAGCTAGTTGTAGTCTATCACACCATGGATTCATCAATGAGTAAAACACTACCAGTGACCGATTCGGCGATTTTGCGAACCGAACCGAACCGGCTAAATCCATCGGTTATGACTAGACAAGGTGTTTATGCTGCCATTTCTTATATGGCCAGTGCAGGTTCGTTCTTATGTATAAATATGTTTTATCGCCGTTTTTGTATATTTTGAGTTTTGAATTGCCTCCGTTTGTAAACGACGTCGTTATGATATGGCCAGTGCAGTTTATTTTTTCATATGCATGCGAACGCTTGCTTGTTGAGACTTGAGAGTGCGTTTATTGGAAATGGTAGAATAGAAAATTTAGTTGCCGACTCTGTTACACTGAGCCACGAATGAGTGAGACCATTCAGGTGCAGACTCAACTAGGTTGATCGGAGTCCTTGTGTACACTTGTATACGGTGTATTTAAACTATTGTTAGTTTTTTTAGTGTTTTTAATTAATATGAACATGTATGATAATGAATTTGCTATCTGCAATTCTTAGAAATAAGCAGAAGGATAGTTGAGGGATAAGTATTTAAATTTTTCCAAAGAGGACAAGCGAATAGAGTTAAATTTACCCGATCTGTTATATTATTGGTGTGGAAACTAGGTAAGGTTCCATGATTAGTAAGGATATTGTGATGGTGGGGCCTGAGGAATGTGGAGATGCTGTGTCATTGCTTTCACACAAATAATGGAATTGTAACTGAATAGAGATTAAGCACTTCATGGGAGGCAAACTGAGTTTTCAATCACAATTTGGCTTACATATACTAGAAGCGTGAACAGTGATTCAGTCTGCATCAAATGTTCGGTAGGCATACATTATTCTTGTAATATCGGTCTACAGAAAATGTTATTTATCTTCCCTCTTTTGTCATTACGAATGCTAAACCGTATGTAGCTCATAATTTGGCGTTCATTTGCACCCGTGATTATTCTAGGTGATATGAATATTCCTTTGCAACTTTTAAGTAAAGTTCCAGTGTGACTAATGCATGCAGCATATTGTTTAGAGTTGAATGTTCTAATTTAAGATTTATTCTGCTTCGGCATTGATTATGCAGTTCTCTTGGTAATGTTCAACAAAGCTGCGCTTTCCTCTTATAGTTTCCCGTATGCAAATGTCATCACACTTTTTCAGGTATTTCATTAATTACATGTGTTTCGGATATGTGCATTCAATATCATTGATTCCAATTAGTTCCACCAAGAGATTATTATTGTTGAGTCGACAACAAGTTGTTATGTGCATTAAATCAGCATTTGCTTATTTTATCAACATTCTTTAGCCTCTCTTTTTTCTTTCAGATGTCATCTTCATGCTCAATTCTCTATGTATTGAGATGCCGGGAAATCATATCATTTACAACTGGTGAGCCACAGAGCACGACTTATAACCCCACAAGACTTGTACCACTTAAGACAATGATCTACACCCTTCCTTTGGCATTTTCGTATTTACTTTATATGGTATGGGAATGTTTCATCTTTGTTCCATTGCACATTATGAGATTTTTGTCTGAAAGCTTCCTGCCTTTTCCTGTTTCATTAAGCTGATCACCATGGAATCTGTCCGTAGCATCAACGTACCAATGTATACAACTCTTAGACGAACTACCGTCGCTTTCACCATGGTTGTTGAGTACATGTTGACAGGCCAGAGATATTCCCTGGAGGTTATTGGAAGGTATGCTGTCCTTTAATATTTCTTGGTGTCATTAATGTAAAATGAGGCTGTAATTATCTATTCTTCTATGTTTGTCTATGCTTTATCTATTTTAGCACATGTAATCAATTTAATCAATTCGATGCAAGTGTTATTGTTATGATGAAGATCTTAACAGTGAAGTTATGTTCTCTGCAGCTTAGTTTTTGGTTCATGCAAAATACTCAATTTGTCCAATACGCATTTTTTTAAGTTCTTATGCCGAACTGCCTAATGTTTTGTTATGGGAATCATGCTTTTCTATTACCAAATGAGTGCTTGCATTGAAAAATAGTGAAAATGTTTCTTAACTATTGCACAAGGGTGAGCTAAAGACATTTGAGATATGACTGGAGCAATTATATTCCTCAATCATCCCCTTGAAAAGGATAGTTGTGTTCTTTTATCTCAAATTCCGGTAGGATATGGGAGAAGGATGCACTGTTGAGACTCTTAGGTGGTGCCTAATGAACAGTTCTGATCTCCAAACAGAATTCTCTACTCCATGAATGACTATGACACCCAAAATGTTACACGCTGTTCTGTTTGACACATGTTCACATTGTAGAGTGTAAACCAAATAGTTGCATGATAACATGATTAGATTTGATTAAAGAAAAATGTTTATGTGATCGCCATTGGATTTGAAGCTTATTTGGTACTGCTGTAAACACCAGCATTGAGGCTCACGAGTTTGATTCGCATTGGGAATAAATGTATGACCCATCAAACAAAAAAATGATCAGAAACACATATGCATCTTGTGTTTTCATAGTTTTATGATTTATCTTTCATGTAGCTAATACCTTATTCATGAAAAAGACAAGGATTTTATCAGTGTAGGGTTGATTATACTTGGTGCATTTGTTGCTGGTGCACGAGATTTGTCATTTGATGCCTATGGCTATTCTATTGTCTGCCTTGCAAATATATGTACAGCAGTATATCTTGCTTCTATCGCTCGGATAGGTATGATTTTAATCTTATGTTCTTATGTTTAATTTGTTATGTATACACGACGTTTTATATTTTTTTGTCTAAAGATTATGTGCATCCTCAATAATTTCAGGTAAATCCAGTGGACTCAATAGCTTTGGCCTTATGTGGTGCAATGGTGAGATTACTTATCAATAAAATATTTTTTTAATCAACATACGATAATTGAACTTGTTCGAATTTATTTGATACATTTGCTTCTCTGCATCCTAGGTATGATGTGTATGCCTGTGTTGCTTTTGTGGACAACAATCAGAGGAGACTTAGAAGCAATGATGAACTTCCCCTACCTCTTTTTCCCAGGATTTCAGGTGTTTCTTTTTCATGCATAGAAATTCATCCTTAAAACTTGTACACAATAATTTTGGCTCCCTGTTTTATGATGTACCCATGTAATTAGCATTTGCTGACTGCTAAAATCAGCCAAATGTCTATTGATTTTATAATAGCTTCAATTGTACGCAGTTTTGACTCTGGAAAATTTTGCAGGTTGTGATGCTTTTGTCCTGTATCATGGCTTTCCTTATAAATTATTTTGTATTTCTGAATACAACTCTGAATTCAGCACTAACGCAAACAGTTTGCGGTAATTTAAAGGTGTGTGCTGCCTATTCTGGATTTGTTTTTTCTTTACCTTAAAACGAACCATTCAATCCTGATTACATAAATATGTTAATGTAACATTTTCATAATCTGTTAATGGCTGTTAAGCTGTTTCCTCATATTAGATCTCCAAATCAAATACTTCTTGTAAGATAAATTCATCCCTGGCATCTTTCCATTTGACGTGTCTTTTGACTGAAGTAATTCATAAGAGGAGGTATAAGTTAACCTTGTTGAATTTATGTTTCACACGTGACTGGGCTGTAATAGTTTTCCGTCTGTGATAGTTAAAATTGTAGCCCTTGCTGCTTATGGATCCCTAGTTCCCTGAGATGACAGGGCTGTGACTCATCCATTGTATTGTCCTTTGAGGTCCACCAAATCATGAAAATGGACAACCGTGATGAAACAGTTTTTGCAATGCTATAGTTTTTCATTTTTCTTGTCATACCAACAGACTATTTGATTCTAATAAGTAACATGTTTTTTCATTCGAGCTTGTAAAAATTGAGGTCTGCTTCTGCATTCAGTTTGATTCTCTTCTTTCATGCTTATAGCACTTCAGTTGCCTGTAAGCAGCTCTGTTCAGTTGAGTGCTGGCCAATCCTAATCGTCTTCCAATCTCTTATATGTGGTTTTATAGGATCTTTTTACCATTGTTATTGGATGGAGACTATTTGGTGGACTTCCATTTGATCTGGTAGGCATAAATTTTTTTTCAGTCTCAATTTCCTGTGCAATGATTTTACATCAGTATTAAGCATATACATATTGACATGAACTAATAATGATGTATGCTTTCAGTTGAACATTGTCGGCCAGCTTCTTGGTTTCTCCGGGTCCTGTTTGTATGCCTACTGCAAACTGCGGGGAAAGTGAAAGCCATCATTGATCGAGGTAAATGGCTGATTGTCGATCACTTCATCAGCTACAAAATTTTGATCATGTGACAAAATCGTTGCAAGTTTGGATGGAGCTTAAGTTAAGATAGTTTGTGCTAGATTTTTTTTCCGGAAATAATTTACTCTCTTGCTCTTCATTAAACTTGTATTAATTATGTTAAGGTTCACCAAAATAAAGACTTTTCTCTCCTCTATCTCAAGTAAAAGATCAAACTTAGCCAGGCAAAAATCATTGCTGATGTTAGAATTATAAACTTTTATTTTACTTGGAACTTTTTATTCAATTCTTGGACCTCATTGTCTACTGTCCTGAAATTTGATAGACATATGTTTTGATGAGTTTTCCTTATCAGTCAAACTAACCCTTCCTGTCAGGTTTGTGCCAACAACACCTTGAAGGCCAAGCTGGTAGATCTGTGTCCAGCACATAAAAGTAGTAAGGTTTGCACTTTCCATTTGAGAAAATTACAGGAATCACAAATTTGTATTTAATATGATAGAAATGTCAGTTAAGTTTGTTCATTTCTGTTAATGTCAGTTAAAGTTTTGGAAATATGAAAATGCTCGATTTTGAGTTTACAATTGTAAAAATGTCAGGGTATGTTTAGTGTTCATAGTTGTTCATTATTGTTCATATGTTGAGAGAACAAAAAGTGACATTTTTGTATTTTAGAACATAAAATCTTGCATTCATATAATTTTAAACTAGAATCTTGTCAATCAACAAAAATGAACAAAATACACTGACATTTATATCATTCTAAACTCAAAATATAGTAGTTTATATAATTGTCTGAATAATTATGGAAAAGGTCATTTTTTAAACTCTATCAACTAAAATGACATATTGATTTTGTTAAGTAAAGGCAACAAGAGAAAAGGAGAAGATGATTTTACGTGGTTCGGCTGTGATAGTTGCCTACCTCCACAAGAGTTGTAAGTGTTTATTGATTGTAACATGATACAGTGAATGGCATATATATAGAGTGATGAAGAGATAAGCAACTGTGTTTGAATTTGAAATACATCTTATCACTTATCAGGTTGTTGCTCTAACACCCCCCCGCAAGCCGAGGCTCAGTTTGTCGATGAGACGAAGCTTATCAAGTCGATGAGTGAATAGAGGGTGAGCTAATGGCTTGGTCATGATGTCTACAATTTGATCGTGGGAAGAAATGAATGCAACTTTAATAGTTCCAGCATTGACTAATTCTCGGACAAAATGAAAATCCAGCTCGATATGCTTCGTTCGGGAGTGGAACTTCGGATTAGAGGTCAAATAAATGGCACCAATGTTATCACACCAGAAGGTTGCCAGTTTAGCAGAACCAAAACCAATTTCACAAAGTAAAGAATGGATCCACACTAATTCAGCAGCAGTGTTGGCTAATGCTTTGTATTCACTCTCAGTAGAGGATCGAGCAACAGTGGGCTGTTTCTTAGCACACCACGATATAAGATTGCGGCCAAGGTAGATAGCGTAGCCATTTGTAGAGCGTCTATCATCAGGGCAACCAGCCCAGTCAGAGTCAGAGAAGCATTGAAAATGGAGTTCAAAAGCTGTTGATATAAGAAGACCGAAAGAGGAGGTATTGCGGAGATACTGGAGTAGTCGCTTCAGAGCAGTCATATGGTCGTCAGTGGGAGCATGCATAACTGACACAGTTTATTTACAGAAAAGAAAAGGTCCGATCGAGTGAGGAGTAGATACTGCAAAGCCCCAACAATTTGTTTGTATTCTTCGCCATTAGAGAGAATCGATGCCATTGTCTTCGTAAGAGTTGGAGTCGTGGCCATTGGTGTGAGGCAAGGGTTTGAGCTTTGCATACCAGTGCGCTGGAGCAGATCCTGAACATATTTTTCCTGTGACAGAAGAATCCCATTGGTAGTCTTAGTTACTTCGACGCCGAGAAAGTAATGCAGTGAGCCTAGGTCCCGAACAGGAAATTCCTGTCCAATAACATCAATGACTGAGTTCACGAGATGAGGTGCAGACCCTGTGACAATGATATCATCAACATAAACTAACACAAAAAGTTTGTCAGTATCATGAAGTTTAAAAAATAAGGAGGAATCTGCTTTGGAACCAGTAAACCCCAATTTTTCCAAGAAAGTACTAAGCCGACTGAACCATGCTCGAGGAGCTTGCTTAAGCCCATAGAGAGATCAGTGAAGATGGCAAACATAATCTGGGTGATCACGGTCAATAAAACCTTGTGGTTGCTCCATATAAATATCTTCATGAAGGAAACCATACAAAAATGCATTGGAAATTTCGAGTTGACATAGAGGCCATGAGTGAGTTGTGGCCAGAGATAAGATGAGACAAATTGTAGTCGGCTTGATCACGGGACTGAATGTTTCATGGTAATCAACCCAGATTCCTGTGTGAATCCCTTAGCAACAAGTCTTGATTTATAACGAAGAATTTTCCCAGCTGAATCCCGTTTGATTCTATGAACCCATTTATTTTTAATGATGTTTGTAGAAGAAGGTCGGGGAACTAAGCTCCAAGTTTTATTCAGTAGGAGAGCATTAATTTCATCACCCATAGCAACACGCCACTCTTTATGTTGGTTGGCTTGAGCGAATTGAGTTGGTTCAATTTCAAGATAGTTTGGTTTTGGTGAGGTTAATTTTGCTGACAGTGCTTTTCGTTTGGACAACGTGGATGGGCGAAGAACCATGGTGTGGGAACGGAGTTGTTCAGTGGGAGCTTCTTTATAGGTAGTGAGGTCAACAACTAAAGATAAGCCTAGGGAGGTCGGAGGGTGTGTTG
Source organism: Breynia disticha f. nivosa (assembly GCA_948193385.1). NCBI lineage: Eukaryota > Viridiplantae > Streptophyta > Magnoliopsida > Malpighiales > Phyllanthaceae > Breynia > Breynia disticha. The sequence goes on along the minus strand of CANYCX010235135.1, from coordinate 990 downwards.
GTGATGATCTGGACGGGGTTTTTGAATGTGGGCTGGACTGGAGTGGAGTGGAGTGGAGTGGAGTAGCTGAGATGATGGGAGTAGGGTTTGAAAGAGGTGTTTCGGCTTGATTGTAAGTGGGTAGGGAGGTTGAGTTCTGGTGAGTGGAAGGTGGAGGTTGTTGAGGTGAAGGAGAAGAGTGTAATGGAAGGTTACCTGGAGACACACGACAAGGTGAGGGAGAACCAAGAGAGATGCGCATCCATGGTGAAGGAGACGACGTGTACAATGGAGGATGTTGGGAAGGGTGCGGACTGGGATGGAATGGAAAAATATTTTCATGAAATTGGACATGACGGACTATGTAAATACGACCTGAAGTGGGATCGAGACACCGATAACCAGAATGAGAAGGAGAGGGACCAAGATTTACACACTGAATAGAACGAGGAGAGAATTTGTGATGATTGTAAGGTCACAACAGAGGAAAGACGGCACAACCAAACACGTGGAGAGAGGTGATAGACGGGGAACATTTGTAAAGGTAGAAATAAGGGGACTCATTGCGGAGGATGGGGCTAGGCATTTGATTAATAAGATGAATAGCTGTTTCAAAGGCATAATTCCAGAATTTTAGTGGAACATGGGCATGGGTAAGTAAGGTGAGACCAGTATCAACTAGGTGACGAATTTTGTGCTCAGAGAGACCATTTTGCTCATGAGTGAATGGACAGGCAATACGATGAACTATACCAAGAGAATTTAGACGTTTATGTAAGGATTGATATTCGCCACCCCAATCACTGTGAAAAGCACGAATAGTTGTATTGAATTGTATATGAACGTAAGCATGGAAGTGATCAAAGCTATGAAGAACCTCACTTTTATTTTTTAGTAAATAAATCCAACAGAACCGTGTAAATTCATCAATAAATAAGACACAGTAGCGATGACCCAATGGTGACTGTATAGGCGCAGGACCCCAAACATCACTGTGAATGATATCAAAAG
>CANYCX010235011.1:0-10360 GCA_948193385.1 Breynia disticha f. nivosa | reverse complement strand
CGTGTTTCTATTGTTATGTGATTGATACCTGTGTGGTATTGTTTGATTTGCTCTGTGTGAGCTGAGATTAATGCTATGCTGTGTGCTTTACGAAATGTTGAGCTGTGTGCGACGTGAATGTCATTCTATTGTTGTGTGCTTATCGGAATGTCATGCATATATACATGTCTGTGTGACACGAGCCTGTGTGGCTATTGTATTTTGAACTTGCTGTGTGATCTAGTTCAGATATACAACTGTTGGACTTGCTATGTGATCTTGTCCATCTTACGAGCTTTGGACTTGCTGTGTGATCTGGTCCATATTGCTCATTCCTCTGCTGTGTGCTATAGAGGATTTCCACTGCTGTATGCTATGGTGGATAATACCCGGGTCATTCTATGTGAAATTTCATTTCATTGCACTCATACATTATATTCGTATATGTATGATTGAGATTGCTATTGTTGAACCTGTGTGGTTCATAGATTGATGTGTGCGCGATATTGTACGATTGTTATTTTCCTATGTGGATGATTGTACCTATGTGGTTCGTGATATGCTATGTGTTTATTATATGATATGTGTGATCGTATTTAGCTGCGTGCTATTATGATATCTATGTGATATTGAAATGTTGGGCATTCGGGGATGCCTGGGGACAAGATAGATGAGTACAATCGAGTACTGGTTTATACTTTCCCCTGCACATCATGTTTAAGTGAAAAGCTGCGAATATTTACTGAGAATTGTTTATACTCACCCCATTTTGTTTACATGATTGTGCAGATCGTAGGTAGCTGTTCTTTCTCACTGGACTACAGAGTTGATCGTTATTTTCCAGAGCTACGTCAGAGGTCGAGATCCAATTGTCATTTTTGTATTTTGGATTTGTACATGTTGTACATTTTTATATATACACGCAGGTTTTTAGTTTGAATGTTTTCAAACTATTTTGCTTCCGCTACCGCTTTGTTTTACGAATGAAAATAGGTTTGGTTTACGTCTTACAAAAGCGCGTGTATATATCTTTTAAATTCTCTCTCCTCTGACTTTATGTTTGATTTTATATCATTTATATATATTTATATGATTTATCAGGAAAACAGGTTTATAAAAATGAGTTCCACAGTTGTCCCGATTGCATGATGTGTTTCATATTTCTCTGTTGAGACGGTACCGATCTTATCCTAGTGATGTATTGAGTACTCCAGAGTTAAGTATATATGAGGAGTTGACTTACGAGGAGGAGCCTGGTGAGATTTTAGACCGACAGGTGAGGCAAGTACAAAATCACGAGATTCTAATGATTTTGGTGAAGTGAAGTTTTCATTCACCAAAAGAAGCTAATTGGGAGGTGGACTCAGATATGAGACGACAGTACCCATATCTGTTTCCTAATTTTACGTTAGAGGATTGAGGTATGTTCTGATGTAAAAGCTTGTTATTGACTGCATGAATAGTGTTTTGATTAATGCCTTGAATCGTCAATACGTTAGAAAGAAAAGTAAGCCAATTTGACTGAGGAATTCCTTGATTTGAAATTTCAGGGATGAAATTTTCTAAGTGCGGGACAATTATAACAACCTGAGAATTTTTTGCCTTAAAATAATGAAAACTAAATTATTAAACCTAAGTATATAAAGGTTGATCAAAGGTTGATAGAAGGTTGATGTGAAACCATGAAGAAAAAAGTTGAAAAATGTTGCCAGAATGCATTTTGTGATGAAATTAAAGGGGAACCACCATCAGAATGACCTTAGAGGCCGTTCTACAAGCAGTTCCCATATAATTTAGGTGTCAGAAGGAGACAACGGCCACCAGAACGGCCTATGACCATTCCAGAGGCCGTTTGGGCTGCCAGAAAGGTGTTTTAAAAAGATTTAAAAACCCTTAAAACGTTGCAAACATATTTCTCACTCTTCCTAAATGTTCTATCAACTTTTTAACACCATAGTAGGGTTTCCTAATCATCAATTCTTCCTAGAAACACCAAATCCTTGCAAAAATTCATCCTAATTCATAAGGTAAGCTTAATTGAAGGTTTACCTAAGGTTTTCTTAAGGTTTATAAGTTGAATTGAAAGAGATGGGATAAATTTAAATGGTGTTATGCTGTTGGAAATGATGAAATTCAATGGAAGGAGCTTGAATTGATGTTATCTATGTGCTAGAAATGGATTTAGGAAAAAGGGTTTTTGGTAAAGTGTGGACAACAAAGGTTAATTAGGGATTGACAAAGGGTTTTTGCTGAATTTGGGAATGAAGATTTAAAATTACAATTGGATGATTCTTAGTCTAGAATTGATGTGAAAAAGGTCAATTAATCATATGTATATATGTGATCTCGTACAGGATGATCCGTATGATGGTCGACCAGAGATTGAGTTCGTGTTTAGCTTATTGATTTCTCTTAGTTTCGAGGTAAGTGTTCTTACACTTACCAAATTGATTCGGAAAATCTTGTCTTTAGGCTTATTTATATGTAAATCCATTGGCCTATAATGATATGATTGAGATTGCAATATATAGATGAACCCTATTAAAACTGAGATGTTTTAATTGAGTATTCATATGAATGTAAATGATTCATTGACGACTATGTGTCTTAGTTGACATATGATTGATAACTATCCTTGTAGCTGATTATTGGTTGATGATTAAAAAGCTTAGTTGCTTGTTAATTGTGAAAAGCTTTGAATGGATTAATTGATTATGATATGTTCTTAGGAACATTGAAGCTTGATGCATTTTTTTACTATGATTTGACATGAGGTTACTTGATTGAATTTGTATGCTCTTTTACCCTGTTGACATATTGTTGATATGTGATTTGAGTGACATACTCCTTTTTGGCTGGATGTCATGCTTGTTATTTATATGAGATTGTGATATATACTAAAGCACGTGATTGCTTTGTTGAGCATGTTTGAGCATACTTGATTGAGTTGGAGATTTATGAATGCATTGTACATTCATTGTGCTGCATTCATTGTGTGACACTGAGATTGAGTTACAGGCTAAGCTTGAGGATTATTACGATAGATATCCCAATGTCGGTCTGGAACTAATGATATTTTAAGCTGGGCTTGATGCCATTCTGGGTGTGATGCCGATCTGAGATAGATGGAAAATTAAAAGAAAATAAAAGAAAATAAAAGAAAAGAAAAAAGAGCAATACCTCAGGGCATATCGCATGTGATTGCATTGACATTCATTTGCACACATTGGATTCACATTCATCTTTAACATGTACGATTATTGCTTTCTGAAATATGGATGCTGGAGTGATTAAATACGAGTTATGTGATATTATGATATGAAATTATGAATGTTTCATTGCTCGAGATTGTGAGATATGTGTTATTGAGATACATGAATGGTGTTTTGATATGTTTTGGTGAATGATTTGGTGTGAGCGATATTATGAATTAGATTATATGTTTCTTTACCTGGATGATTGACTTTGTTTAATGGTATAGCATGGTGAATGATTTAGTGTGAGCGATATTATGAACCAGATCTTGTTCAAAGATACTAATTTTCCTTGTGCTAATTTAAAATGAAAAGATATGAATCTATTGTTGCGTAGAAGACTTATTGAGTATTGAGAAATACTCACCCTTTTGTTTGTGTTGTCTAAGTGAAGCGCAAGATGCAGATAGCTGCCAATGGATTAGAACTGTGGTGATCTTATGCCAGATACATATTGTCTGAGGTCGAGATCCATACTTTCATCCCTTCCACCTTTGATTTTTTGTACATATTTGTACGTATTTATAAATGTTCATATTTTGAGTTTAAAACGTTTGCAAACTTATTTTCATTTCTCCTGTAAAAAATAAACGATATTTATGTTTTGGGCGGAGTGTTTTTATAATATGAACATCATATTTTCTCTCTCCTCCATTTCATATTTGATTTTATTATCATTTCTTTTATTATATTATTGAATCAGGGAAAAGAGTTATTAAAATTGAGTCTCATAATGAGAGCTCGACTTATGTGCATAAAAGGGGGTTTTGACCCAAGATTTGAGAACACAAGAGTTTGACTCTTGATGTTACATTTGAGGGGTATTTATTCCAAGAGTTTATGTCGAGCGAGAGGTCGATGGATAAAGCGGCCAAGAGCTCGACTAATGTGTAGAAAGGGGCTGGTGCCCATATACTCGCAATGAGAGTAGACTCTCTCTTGATTTGAGACAGCAGAGATCGAGTGGAGTCTCTCTCTCACTGTGTTTGAGGCTCCAGAGTACATCATTTATGTATGGAAATGCATTAGCATTTCATTCTCACTCATGTGGCATTCATTTCATACTTGACATTGATTGTAGGTAAATGAATGTGCATATTATGGTTAGGATATGAGCATGAATTGTAAATGAACACCATGTCCTCTTGTATGAGTTAGTTGGAATGTGTATAATCTTGTATGGTTATGTATTGATGTAATTGTGAATGCTTATATGATTGTGTACTGGTACTTGTGGAAGTACATTATGATTGTGTTCCAATGAGAATAATGAGAAATGCGATATGTGTTGTTTTGTTGATTTGTGGATTTGTTGAATTGTTTGGGATTTGATGATAATGTGTTTTTTATGTGCTTGAATGAAAACATGTATGGGTTATGGTGGTTGCATGTGGAATGATGGGCTGAGTATGATGATGAATTGAATGGTTTGATGCAATGGTAATTGATACTAGAATTAGTAAGTATACGAATGCACATATGTACTGTGATAATGTTGGGTCTATGAATTATGGAAATGATGATGTGACGAACATGATGTTATTTTGGTATGCTTAGAGCTTCAATGATCACATGTGTTGATGTGATATAAAGTGGATTGATGTTTGAATATGATCATGAACTAAATGGCTTGGTATATGTGTATAAATGATGTTATTACTAGGAGTATGAGGTACATCTATGAGCATGAGTTATGTTGATGTGTATGAGTTAGAAATGATAAATGATGTGTATAGGGATGTTTATGATTGTTTGATTAGATCTTGTTGTGTTAATCATGTCTTAAATGGATAATTATGGGGATTTAAGTGTATAAGATAATAGTGTGAGTGATTTGGAGGTTGTTTGATATGCTAAATGTGGTTGAATATGTGCATGTATGATATATGACTCGAAAGTTGGATAGAATGCCTCTGACTTAAAATAACGTATGTTATGGTGGACATTAACATATGTTATTCATACCTGGAAAAGGGTTCAAGAATAACATATGTTACTTGGACATTAAACCCACGTTAATTGAGTGTAGAAGCCTAGTTATGGCCTAAATAACATACTAATGACTATCTAACCTAAGATAAGGTTCTAGGATAAACTCCTTAACACATAAAACATTTAAAAGGTTGAATTTAATATGGCAACGGCAAGCCGTGAGGGAATTTATGCGCGATTGTGGCTTGTGTTCGACGAGCACCCCACATAAGTCGAAGGTTCCCTTGCACATTTAGCATAACAACTATAGGGATTCACTTACTGAGTATTTGTATACACTCACATTTGTTTTACTGTGTCAATGTGTGTAGAATGATAGGTATTAGGGACGGGACGACTTTTCGGCAGGGCTAGCGGTGCGGTATTGAAGGTCGAGGTCCTAGTTGTTTGGTTTTGTGTATGTTTATATATCTACACATATGTTCGTATAGATGTGATTTGAAAACATAGAATGTTAATTTTTTTCATTGCTTCCGCATGTCAAACTCTTGTTTTATGTATGGCCACCATTGACCTCTATTAAATGGTTTGCAAACTTTGTTTCTATTGGTTTTCTTACTGATACTTAACTTGTTTTAAAAAGAAAAAAATATGGTGTTAAAATTGGTATTTATTCGAAAATGAGCTTTACAAAATTTCGCATCATATTTAGTGGTATCAGAGTAGGGATCAGATTCCCTACAGATTGTGCTAGAAAAATATTTTCATTGCATTCTTGTGTATGAAACTAAGATTTTGAAAATGGTTATTTCTATAGGATGGAGCCAGTCGACCATGTATGGCATAAGACCGAAAGTCCCGAGAGTTTGTACAGGGGCAGGGATCCACCTTTTTATCCCGCCCATGTTCATTTCTATGAAATGATGCAACAAATGATAAGAGAATAAGGGGGTCAATTAGGAATTAACCTAGAAAGGAATTTAGATAGGTGCACAGACAAGGAGCAAGGTCTTTTGGGGTACCATAGATCCGACTGAAGTGGAGCATTGGCTCTGTTATACAGAGCAGATTCTAAATCAGATGCAGTGTACTTCAGAACAGAAGCTGAGGTACACCACCTTACTTCTAGAGAGGGGTGTATGGTATTGGTGGGAGGCAATTCTTGAAAGCCAGAAAGACCCACTTACCTTACTTTGGAAGATTTTATTAAGGAGTTTGAGAACAAGTACACCCTTCCCTTATGTCAGAGATCAGGAGGAACTAGTTTTATCATAGGGGGCAGAGGAAGCAGATCCAGACCCACTTGGGGTTTTATACCAATGGTAGTGGACATGCAAGAGGAGGCTCCAGAGGTAAAAGAAAAATAAAGTGAAAATCCAGAGTTTAGATAATGAAATAACTTCATTCTGGAAAAATCAGTAGTGAATATGTGAGAGAAAATACATAGGTAGATCAAGTTAGATCTGTTGAGGATATTGGGAGACTATAGTAATGTATATTTGAGGATTTGATTATGGAGTTGACTATTGAGGTTGCTATCGATCGTCCTTTCTCTTGAAGGTAGTGCCAGAGTTATAATTGTATGAGGAAGTGAATTCTTTGACTTCTTGCATAGTTTTCTTGATCAAAGGTAGGGCATTTCTTGTATGTCTCAAAAAAGCTTGCATTTGTTGCATTTCTTCATATGCGCACGTACGCAAATCATATTTCTTGCTTACCCACCTTGGGCTGGCATTACTGGATATATGGGAGATTGTGAGCGTATATATATATTGTTAAAGTTAGACGAGAGAACTTGGAACAAATGATACGGATCAGTTTGTAATGATGACACATGGATATCAGTTTTATGAGTTTAACAAGATTCGATAGGTCATGATTGATTGCTTGCGATATTGAGATAAGTGTATGTGTAGTTTAATGTGTAAAATAGGGATTATGTGTATTTGATGAAAGGGTGAAGCTTATGAATGGAACACTAGTGGTTAGAAATGACGATGAAGGTGCAATGTGTTAAAGGCATATTGCCTATAAATGCATGATATTAGAGTGTTGGAAACTTATGGGTGTAGAGACTCCCTTAAGTGAAAATTTACAAGAGTAATACTTGAGTGATTAAAGTGTATATGAAGCGTAAGGCTTCATTGTGATCATTTTTATGAGTGTAAGGAGTGTGTTGAGCCCTTATGGAAAGAGTTTGAAAGTGAACATGTGAAATTTTATGCATCTATGAAATTGAGTCTAAAAAGGTTTGAAAGGGATTTGATTATACTTCTGAATATTATTTTATGTTAAAGAGGTGTGAACATGTAGGAGGGGAGTGTTTGAGTTAAAGTACATGAAATGGACATATGTCCTTGGTTTAGTACGATGAAAGGTGGTGTGGATAACAACAAAGGAGAAGGGAAATGAATGTGGAAATAAGATGTAGATGGGGTGTGAGACCTTGATGCTAACTTGTGTGATTGGTTGATTTTAGTTTTTATGGTTGAGTTATCAAATGTTCGTTGTGAATGAGGTACAATATGCTAATATGGGAGCATACTTTGAGCATGAAGAAGATAGTGTGAATTGCAGTACTAGTATGAAGATGAGTATGTAAGTAAGCTAAATTGAATTGAATTCCTCGATTATCATCTTATATGAAAGTGATGCGAAACATAAGAATATGTTTTTGTTTGATGTTATGTTTGATCCTAGAGAATTATTAAAATCCTAAGAGATTTAAGTTATAATGTGTGAGGTTAAGTAAGTTAAGTCGATTTGAAACCTAACTTGCTTATAATTTTGGGGATGAATTTCTTAAGGAGGAGAGCTATAACTCCCCGAAGATTAAGTATTTTATTTTGAATAAGGTCTAATTCAATGTTCGTTTATGTTTAATTCAATGTGGGATGATGTATATTATGTATATGTATGTCAGGAATTGAAAGGAGGTCGAAAATGGAGACTAGTGCCGAAAAATTCGAAATAACGTATGTTTATTGTCTGTAAACATACGTTATTCTTCATGCAGAATGAATAATGTATGTTTATGGGGAAGAATAATGTATGTTATTCTTCCCTGTTTGCCCATAATCGAATTTTGACTAACGTACATTAATTGAAAAATAAACATACGTTATAGGGGGTCCGAAAATATTATTAAATAGGTAGAAAACATCTTATTTCACGATAAAACATATCCCAAACCCTCCACACTCTCTCTAAACCCTAAAACACCATTCCTAAGCCTTCGTAAACACCAAAACGTCCCACTAGCTCGTGGATTTCAGCAAGGAACCAACAAATCAATCTATCCATCCGCATTTCTCCGAAATTAGGGTTTTGAGCAAAAAGAGGGGAAAGGTAAAATCCTTATTCTAACATGATTTGGCTGTGAAAAAAAGTACATTTAGTAGGGTTTTGTTGGGTTTTTGTTGTAGTTGCTTATTCCATAAGTATTTAACCTAAAATCAGAAGATTTGTGGTAGATTGAGAATTTTAGGGTTATGGAAGAATTTTGGGATTTTGAGGAATTTGTTAGATAAATGAGAAATTAAGCTTAGAATGTTGTCTATAACATGAAACGTGTTATAATTTATGTAGGAGGCGACAAATGGAACCCAAATCGGGAGTTTGTGCCGAATCGAGTCCGTGGGAACGCGAGGTAAGTATTCTTTAATGCTTACTATTGAATATTTGTCTTTTTATGATTAGTCTTTTGTGAATAATGTTTCTTTAGGTGAAATGGTAGCAAAATTTAGCTAAAAGAAAGATTTAAAAGGCTTATGCCTTTATGTGAATCTTTAGGTTGAATATGGATTGCTTGGATTTGGTGGGTTTATGGTTGATATGTGTTAACGTGCTGTGAATGTTAATTAATGAATGAAAGTGGCACTATGGAAATGTTTAGTGATGAATTTGAACGTTTCAAGTTGAAAAGTATTGCTGGTATGTATGAGTGAATGGCACTTGAAATGCCTCATGTGGAGTTTCTTCCTAAGTTATGAATGTGGTGTTTTTATATGATGTGTTGTATGATCATAAACGTAAAGCTTACAATGAAGTATGGTTGAATATGTATGTGTATGGTATAAGTGTTTTCTTATGATTAAGGTGATGTATTTTTTTGTATGCGAATATGTCCTTGGGGCATATTAGGAGTTGGCGATAAGATGAAATTATAAAATGATGTGATAAATTTGTATGAATATAAGCATGGGCTTATAATGGATTATGTTTGAACATCCATATGTATGTTGTGAATGTTTCTTCATGATTATGATGTCGATTTACTACGAATTACATATGAGGTGTAATTGGCTATGCCAAGTTGGCCTTATGAACATGTCTTGACTTATGTTGTGATATGGATTGAGTTGTGAAACATTCATGTGCATATGGCATTGTGAAGTTTGAGATGATATTGGAAACACATGTGTTGCATTCTTGTATGTCATGGTTTGACATTGCATGAGCACGTTGTATGGTCATGCTTGATTTAAAAAGGGAAGGCGAGATGTCCTTCCCCGGAAGGCGAGATGTTCTTCCGCGTGAAAATAAGGGGTATTGCCAATCGAGCGAGAGCTCAATATTAAAAGGGAATTGCCAATCGGGCGAGAGCTCAATATTAAAAGGGTATTGCCAATCGAGCGAAAGCTCAAATAAGGGGTATTGCCAAACGAGCAAGAGCTCAATATAAAAGGGGTATTGCCAATCGAGCAAAAGCTCAAATAAGGGGTTTCGCTAATCGAGCGAAAGCTTAAATAAGGGGAAGTGCCAACTATGGGAGTTAAATCTCTCATGTGCACGTTAAACGAATTGAGTCACCAGAGCATGCATCGTGTGTGTTGCATTAACATTTCACAAATGCATTCATCTGCCATTATCATTGATGAATGTGATGTAAATTTTGGTATGCATAAGGTGAGAATGACCATATGTGTTATTATGACTGATTGTAGAATAACGTTTTGAATATGATCATAAATTATGTTGTTTGTGTATATGTATAAATGGAGTTGGTATTTGGATTTGGTGTGTGTGAGAAAGAAACCTATGTGTGGGGATGGTTGCTTAAATGGATGAGACTTGAAAATTGATGAATGATGTATATGTGGATGTTATGAATGTGGAATGGATCTAATTTTGACTAAGTGAGTTGAACATGTTTTGAGTAAAAAGAAGTACGAGTTGTGAGTTATGTGATTTTG
>CANYCX010234989.1:0-15020 GCA_948193385.1 Breynia disticha f. nivosa | reverse complement strand
TGTTTATGTGTCTAAATGTTGCGTAGGACGCAGATAGCTGCTACTGGACCAGAGCTGCAGTGATCAGATCTTCTGTCAGAGCTTGCGATTGTCTGAGGTCGAGCTCCACTGTTCTGTTTTTGTGTGCTTTCAGTTTTGACTTTGTACATATTTGTACATATATTGTATATGATACTATTTTGAGTTTGAAAATGTTTCAAACTTCTTTTGTTGTTTCCGCTGTAAACCTTTTATGTTACGACTGTTTTGGGCCCGGAAATGTTATAAAATGTTGTTTCATTTTCTCTCTCCTCTTATTTTTCTCGTATTTCACTCTGATTTCAGTATGATATCTTATTATTTTATAAAGATTATTGATTATCAGGAAAATAAGTATTTAAAAATGAGTTCTACATCTAGGTCTTGCTGTGAGAGAATCTGAGGTGGGCGGTGAACTGTGAATGAATATTTTATTTTGTACATGAGAGATCATACATAGTGCATTATTTGTATTTTGTCAGGTTATGATTGAAATAGGATCTTTCTGGTTCTTTTTCTTTCCTACCTGTAATATTTTGTAAACTTCATGCTGTATTGGGCCTAGGCCTTCGCGAACTTTTGTAAATGTTTTGGTGAAATAAAATGTGTGTATTTATTAAAGACGAGTTTAATTTTATTCCTCCCATTCTTATTTCCTTTATATTTTATTCAAATTATTTATATCAAAACTTGATTTTCAAGTTCGAGTGTCACTTGACGGAAAGGAAGATTATACGTAAGTGATAGTTGAATTTGGGGGTCACAATCTTTTTAAGAATTAAACTTCTAAACACATAATATTTGGCTAAAACTCATAACATCACTCACAATGAATTAATAATACTGTCAAAAACATGAGACTATATTCTAGAAATAGTCAAATATGTAAGTTCACATTTGTAAACTTACGTAAACTTACAAACCTAGAATAACTTGTAAATGTGAATGTATGCGAATTTACGAATCTGAATATTTCTATAATATGTGAATTTATAAACGTGAACGTATATAAATTTACAAATTTGATTATTTTTACAATATAGAAAGTCAAATTGACTATTTTTACAAATAAGTTTTTTTTTTGAAATATTTTCTCAACATGCGTCTATGCATTTTTCCATAAATTTTATTGTAGTAATTGTGAGTCAAGTCTATTTTGATACATGTTGTGAAATTACAAAAATAATAATTGTAAAAATTGTTAACTTGAATTTTTATATTATAGAAATAATCAGATTTATAATTTAATAATTTTTACAATCAATTTTTTTTAAATAAATATGAAAATATATGAGCTTATAAATCTTTTTTTTTGTCCAAGAACTTATAAATCTGAAAACTTATAAACATGAATATATTTGAAGTTATAAATTTAGAACAATTCAAAAATGCCAAATAAATGTAAACTTACAAATCTGTATATTTTTTACGATATGAAAACTTATATTTACAATTTAAAAAAATTATTTAATAACAACGTCGTCTCGCAACACGCTTTCCATTCGATAAAACTAAAAAAAGATAAGAAAAAACAGAGGATCCAAACGACACACTCACTCAACAATGGAAGACATATGGAAACGAGCAAAACTGTTCGCAGAAGAAGCCGCAAAGAAGTCCCCAACACTAGCCTCATCCTCCAACAAAATTGCTGATCTTGTTTCCGAAACCGCCAAGAAATCCAAAGAGCTTGCTCTAGAAGCTTCAAAAAAAGCCGATCAACTCAAAACAGCCGCGCTTAAACAGGCTGATCAGATCCCTTTCAAATCCATCGCCGACGTCATTCCTCAACAGCTCTCTTCGCTCTCTTTGGTCAATGCGAATCCGTTGACTTCTTCCTCGTCAAGCGGATCTGCGGTTTCGGATTCGGAGCTCCGGAGGTTTGGGATTACTGATGATTTGAGAGACTTTGTTAGAGGATTGACGAGTGCTACTTTCCAGCACTTTCCTATTCAAGGTTTGAAGACAATGTGTTTTATTTATAATTTTAGATTAATGAAATTGTGTTTGGAGAACTGATTTCTCTTCTGGTGTTTTGTAGAGGATGCTGACGTGGCAGATGACGTGGAAACTACGGCGTCGAATGTGAGGAAGGATTTGAGTGAGTGGCAAGAGAAGCATGCTACGCTCGTGTTGTCAACTGTTAAGGTGATTTTGTTGTTTTAAATGAAACGAATTGAATCGTGTTGAGAAATGAAATGACGTGTGAATTTACTTGCGAAATTGATGTGGATTTGATTGCATTGCATTGGGAATTCATTATTGTTATGAATTGTTTGTGGCAGCAAATATCAAGGTTGAGATACGAGTTGTGTCCGCGAGTGATGAAGGAACGGAGGTTTTGGAGGATTTATTTCACTCTCGTTAGCACTCATGTTGCTCCGTATGTGTCTTTTTCTACCATTACATTGCTGTTTAATTTTGTTTTATTCCGTGTATTTTAGAATTGGTTCTTGTGGGGTTTAGATATGAGAAAGAGTATATGGAGGAGGTGAAGCTTAGAGAGGAGGAGCAACTGAAACAGGACAAAGCCAAACAAAGTGAGGCAGTTGGAGAGGAACTGAAACCCGATGTGGTGGAGAAGAGCCTGAAGAGTAAAACTTCAACTGCTTCCACTGAGCAGGATCTCGACACATTTTTGTTGGGAGAGTTTGAGGACAGTGATGATGGTGCAGGTATAGTTCTTTGAATGCAAGTATTGCTTCTGTTTGGTTGTAATGCTGTTCACTGGTTTGAGATTTTGAACCCTGTGCCTTAAAACTAAGGGCTTTGGTGTTTAGCTTGAAAATGGCTCAAAGTACAGTCTTCATAACTGATTTAAGAAAGACAATCACCGTGATTAACTGGTCTATTTTTTAATCATAGGACATACCTTGTTTGTCATGGCTTCTAATTCCCAAGTAGTGAAAGGAAAATGTGCACTTGTTTGATCCTAGTCAGTGATTTAAAAGATAAATAATGCTTATGCCATAACTTTTTTACGCTTGAAGGTGCATTACGACGATGTGGTAATGTGCGTGATGTGCAGTATGGTTTTATGAAAATTGTGGAGTATTAATTATATCATTGCTCTTCAGATGATGGTGATGCTGATGCCGATGCAAGCTTTGACGATGATTTCGATAAGATTGACAACTCGGTGAGTATCTTAGTTGATTATGAAAGATCATATTAGCCTATTAGCATGCGATGTATCATGAAAAATTAGTGTTTGGTATCCATTTTAATCTACTGAAACAATTTCAGGACATTGAAGATGAGAAGAATTCCAAGAAACCAACAACTGCTACAAGTTAAACGTACTGCCAACATGATGAATAACGAGGAAAGTAAGAAGACTACCTTTCTGCAAAGCGATGTGCACGAAAAACAGAGCCGAAAGCAGGTGTTGCCAGGCCTTAAATTTTAGGGCAGTGATCCCGAGAGAGAAGATGCTAGAAGTTGAGAAATATGCAGTTCGTTATGGTTCTTTCATTTGTTTGATTAATTAAATAAGACAGGTTCTATAAATGCAAAACAGTTTGCTTTGTACAGTTTTCCTGATTCATTTGTTCCAAAACTTTTCTGGTGTTCTAAATATATAAAAGTGACGAGTTATTTATCACATTTTCAGAAATGGCAAACTCATTGAAATGATGCTTCAGAATAAAACGACGCCGTAATCGCCCAGCTCAAACGCATGTTTGAAAGTGTAGTGAACCGGGTGGTGTAATGGCATATATATTGCTTGTAACAAGAAGCCAGTTCTAGCCTAGACTAGCGACTGCTACACAATGGCATTTGTTTCAAAACTCTCCATTCTCTCCCTCTCTTTTCGCTTCATCCCATTTATATCCTCTCGCTCCTTCTCGTCTCAATGCAAGAAACCCTCAACTCCCAGGTTTTTGCCTCCACGGCGCCCTCCAGTGGCAAAGAAAGTTCCATTCTCAGTCTCTGCTCATGGCAGAACCTGGCAAGACCCATATCACTGGATGCGTAACACCAATGACCCTGATTTCCTCAACTATCTCAAACAAGAGAACTCCTATTCTCAAGCTTTCATGGCTGACACTGAAAACTTGCGGCGAGTTTTGGTTAATGAGATGAGAAGTAGACTGCCCACAAAAGTTTCCACTCATCCTGAACGTCGGGGTCCTTGGTTTGTCCTATTTACTCTTACCTTCTTATGGTTTTAGCTAGTTTTTATTTTTCTAACTTAAGGTTGTGATTTTTATGTTTTATTGCCAGTTTATGTTGAGTTTGAGATTGTGATTGCGTATGTAGTTTGGTTTTGATACCTTGGTTTACGCTAATTTTTACTTTCGAACTTAAAGTTGCCATCTTTGTGGTTTACTACCAGTTTGTAATGGGTGTAAAATTGTGTTTGTGTATAGTTATATTGAAATAGAAGGAATTGTTTGCATTGGAGCAGGTTGTACTACGAGTACATTCCAGATGGTAAGGAAAATCCAGTTCTATGCAGGAGAATGGATACTGGAGAAGCTGGTTGGTTAAAGACGGTTCTGAATTATTTGAAAGGACAGTTTGAGTCGGAGCAAATTTTACTTGATTGGAATGAGATAGCCAAACAATATGGTAGCTTTCTCTCTTATGCAGTTTTTCTATGTCGTTCTCTCTTGTACGCTCAATTATACGAAGTCATTCTTTTTCATACTCGGTATATTCTCATGTCAATTCAGCAAGTTTTTCCTTGTTTCTGATATTTGGTTAGAAGGTCATAGCTTCAGTTTGTAAAATTCTGAGAAATGCTAATTTCTGGTGTTTGTTCTCACTCTACTCCATACTCTGGTCATTCTTCACCTTAGGGGCTGTTGGTGTAGTTACCTATAGAAATTAGTCAAAGCAAGCTAAATGTTTTGGTGCATTGGCAAGTGACAATTTTAAATATTATTGAATTTGTACTTGAACTTTCTATAGTTGTAAAAACTAGTATTTTCTATTACATTAGTTGTCTTTATGGTTTTGAACGTTGTTGCAGATTATGTGCATGTGGGCACTTGTCAAGTCTCACCTGATCACAACTATATTGCTTACACCCTTGACATTACTGGTAGTGAGAAGTTCATGCTTCAAATTAAGGACCTCAGAACTAGATCTATAATTTCAAGACCACTGGTTGAAGGTGTTGTTAGTTTGGCGTGGGCTCAAGATAGCAATGCATTGTTTTATACAATATCAGATGAGTGTCAACGACCTTACAGGCAAGTATTTTCATCGTTATACTGATCCTTTCTTCAAAGGTCTATATATTTTCTCACATATTTCATGTTTGGTAGGGTACTCTGCACAAAACTAGGTTCAGATGAGATAGATGATATCACAGTATTTACGGAAAGTGATTCAAACTTTTGTGTGGATATAACAAGCACAAAAGATGGCAAGTTTATAACCGTGAATTCAAATAATAGAACTTCATCTGAGGAAAGAATTTATTTGCTCCATGTTGCATTTTTTCAAGAATATATTCATGCCTGCAAACTATTTGACGAGGCTCACATCAAGCATCTTCTATTACAGGTTTATGTGATAGATGCAACCAGTCCACTTAGCGGTTCACAAAGAATACGTAGCCGGGTTTCTGGTGTACAATATTTTGTGGAACATCATCGTGGTTTCTTTTACATACTTACAAATACTCCTTTGCATGGAAGAGATGAGAAGTTGGCTGAAAACTTTTACTTGGTCAGATGCCCTGTTGAACACATACAATCTTTTGATTGGCAGGTCTGCCTTATTAATGTTGTCTCTTGTATTGCATTTTATGTTCGTAATCATGACAAGTTTTCTAATCTTTTGCATGGTTCTGTTCATACAGATTGCTGTCTTTCCTAGTGAAGATATGGCCTTCCATGATATGGATATTTTTTATGGCCATCTGGTGCTTTCTCTGAACAAGAATGGTTTCCCTATGCTTTGTTTAATTGATTTGCCATTCAATCTTGAAAGTAAGGTATCAGAACTCCTGCTTTGTCACTGCGAATTTACTTCGGATTTTTCCATGATATAGGTTTAGCTTGTGTGTCTTTTACCATTTGAGAATTAGTATAACAGACTATTATGCCTGAGAAAAAACTAATAATGAACTGTTATGGTCTGGAACATTGTAAAGAAATATATCGTTTTGGGGTTTCCCTTATTATCAGAATTGCCAAATGGTGCTGCACCCATTTCTTTATCTGCATTTAAAATCCCATTAAATCATAAGTTGTAACGATTTGTCTTTTTCAAATGATTAAAAGAACGCTTGAGAGTGTTGATAAATGGTAAAATAAGATATAATTGCATTTTATAGTTTGCATAGGCATGTATGGAACTGTGATGCTTTGTCTTTGATGTAGGAAGGGGACCATTCATGTTATGACTTTGACAGTGGTGTACATGTTCTTTGAAAGAATAGGAAATAATAGTTTCTAGTTGTGCAACTTTTATGATACATTTTTTTTGCATATCCTGAATTTTTGCAGAATTTTGATATCGAGACTCGTGACCCTTGGTTCTTCCCTCTGCCTTCCAACCTCTGTAGCATCTTTCCTTGTTCAAATCACGACTTCATGAGCTCAGTATATCGTGTAGTGCTGTCATCTCCAGTGGTATTACCTTCTCCAAAGCTTGATAATAACACTGAGTACAATGGTTCTTTTATATTCTCTATCGTGACAGAATTGTACTAGCTCTGATTTCAGTATCTTCGTGGAGTTCTTTCCCTTATTTCGTTTCCTTCTGCCTTCCCTCTCTTCCTTTGTTCAATGCATTCATTTAAGTATTGCTGTTTGGTTGTGCACGTGCTGTTATTTCTTGATGTAGAAACTTGTATCATGTTAGCATCACTTCTCATTTACCTAATCAACTTGATTCCTCCAAAGCTCATTATATTTTCTGAAATATGTAGATGCCTGATGTGATTGTTGACTATGACATGTCAAAGCGTAAATTCTCAATTGTCCATCAAGAGGAAGTAAGAGGTATTGCAGGCCAGTCTGGACAATGTTCAGGAGTTCACGCGGCAGATGCTAGTGAAAATGGTGAGATGCAAAATGATGACGGAAAAAATGAATGGAATGCTGAATTGAAGGAATGGGGAGACTTTTCTGATGTTTACTGTTGTGAGAGAAAGGAAATCGTTTCCCATGATGGTGTTAGGGTTCCTCTAACCATCTTGTACTCTCGTGAAGCCTGGAAAAAGGGCAAGAGTCCTGGATTGTTACAAGGTTATGGAGCATATGGAGAAGTGTCAGAAAAAAATTGGTGCTCAAACCGCTTGAGTTTACTTGATCGTGGATGGGTGCTAGCCTTTTCTGACGTGAGGTTTGTCATGCGAAGTTTATTGAGTTATCTAATTGACTTTTGTTGAATTTCCCTCTTTTCCCCTGAAATGCGTAACAATAAAGCTGCTATTTTTCTAGAATTAGGATAAACTGTTTGCGCATGTTGATGACTATGGTTCCCTTCACATTGAGCTTTCTTAGCTTAAACTTTAGCCTTCTTGTTTGTGATATTTGTAAATGAAAGCTAGCATTTTCCGAGCACTACCTGTCCTTCTTGAGTCCACATGCATCAATACTGTGGTTTTGACCTGCATTTAGATATTTGTATATGAATTCCATTTTCCAACCATTTTTTATTTCAGCAATCTCAATCTCAATCAAAATGAATCAAATAAGTACATTCCTGATGGTAGAAGAATTCATATTAACAATGTTTGATACTCCTTCATGTTACATTGGACAGGGGAGGTGGTGGTTGTGATTCTTCGTGGCATAAATCTGGAAGAGGGCTGAACAAACTTAATTCGATTCATGACTTCATATCATGTCGCAACTTTTTGGTAAATGAAGGCTACGTTCATAAAAGTAGGTTATGTGCCTTTGGACAGAGTGCCGGCGGACTTCTTGCTTCTGCAGCTGTCAACTCAGATACGGATTTGTTTCGTGCAGCAATTTTAAAGGTTTGACTCTAAAATGTATGCGCAACTTCTAATTGATGACATTTGGGTGATATATTTAGTTTCTTGCCTTGGCCAATGTGAAGCATTTCAACACTTCATGTTCAAACCTGTTGCCTGTCAATATGGGGTAGACGTGCTGTTTAATTTTGTCTAATTCTATTTACCTTTTTTAATAGGTTCCATTTCTTGACGTATGCAACACTTTGTTGGATCCAACATTGCCTCTGACAATACTGGATTATGAAGAATTTGGGAATCCTCAGATTCCGTCCCAATTCGAAAATATTATAAGCTATTCTCCATATGATAATGTTCCTCGTTCAGGTTGCTACCCCTCAGTGCTTGCTACAGCTTCATTTCATGACTCAAGGTAGTTTACAATCTAGCGCTTCATGATTGAGAATTGCATAATCATTGATATTTTCAATATTTTCAGCTTGTACTTAACATATTTGTGTCCTCAGGGTTGGGGTTTGGGAAGCTGCTAAATTTGTGGCCAGATTACGAGATGGTTTGTGTTCCCGTTGCGCTCGCTCAGTCATTCTGAAGACTAGCATGACTGGAGGACACTTTGGAGAACAAGGAGGTTCCCACGCTCAATGCGAAGAAACAGCATATGATTATGCTTTTCTCTTGAAAGTCAATAGGGATCGGGAATATGAGTGAAAATTAGTGAAAATAAGACTTCTAATGGAGATTATTGATTTTGGATCATGTTTTCTATTAAGACAGGTAGGAATCCGGCAAAGAGGAAGGTAGCACGAAGGAACTTGCCCAGATCAACAATGGAGATATCTGACAGATTGCCTCTGAGGTCTCTATTGCGATTTTGGATTATTCCATTGCTCAACTCCACTACTATCAGTCTAAGGACAGCTAATGGAAAAAGACTGTTAGAGTTCAACTTATTACGGGATAAGTAAGTATTAATTGGTGGTTTATAATTGATTAGATATCCTCCTTAAGAGCCAGTTTTATTCTTGGATTCATAGTAGACTCCTATTCTTCCCTTCGGTTTTCGGAGTTGAAATTTTGCTTCACAACCATCATCAAAGGAGGAGAAGAGGAGCCCCTGGATCAGTGTACATTTGATCAACAATGTATATTAAGAAGTTTGTCTGCGGTTGGAAGTCCTTTGTGCACCTACACTGGTAGTTACCGGTGTAAAATTACTTGGGGCTGCATCGGGATGACAATTCAGGTTACGCGGATCGTACTTGTGTCATGTCTTTGTCTATCAAATATCTTTATTTATGTCTTAAACATTACAAAAATTGAATTCATGTGATTCATATTGTTCATAATCATTATTTAGTAATCATGTTATCGAGTCAGAAATTGTCAACTCTAGCCGTCAGCTATTTCGCCTTGTGTAATAGTGAGTTCCATATTTCTCCTTTTGTAGAAAAATATTGTTTCTGCACTATACCTTAGTGGAGCTTTAAGCAGATGAATGAGAATTGTCTAAGAAATTTGCCCTGTTTTCAGTTTTAAGTTGCAAAAAATGACCACTTTCCATAGCAGTTAAGTACCTGACGACTTTAATGGTCCTCAAATGTTTCTGCGATTGCATTACCAATCTTAAGCAAAAAAAATCACTTTATATTATGTGAACCTTCAAACGATATCAGGATAAGGTTATTTTTTAGTATAATACTTGAGTCGAAATTGTATTTTGACTCAAATTAAATTTTTAAATCAATTATGACTAATATATGAATCACAGATCAATATTGAGTGTTGGCGTATTCATTGACAAAATTATACACGACTTAACGGCTTGTTGATTGAGCTGTTTAGTATGAATTTGATGTCAATGACATAAAGAAGAAGAGAGAGATTTAAATTCCCCAGAACAGAAAAATTGTTAGAAAACCCTCCTTTGTAATAGAAGAGAAACCTGAAAGACAACTTTCTCTCAAGACCTCCTAACTCAACGTTAAACTGTTCTCATTTTCCCGACAAGAAGGGTATTATGGATGGAGAGCGAGCTGTTAGTGGGAACCTAATGGAATAGTAACAAAACTGTGAATCTGCTGCTGTCATTTTCGAGCAAAAAGGCCTTTCAACAGAATCAGACCTAACCCACAAACTGACACTGTTAATACAAGAGGCAGTTTGATGGATTCGGCATCCGCAGCTATGTATTTCCTGCCGCTCCTTGCTTGCCATGCCTGAGAAGGGTCTCCCATGTTCTGGCAAAGAAGCTTGCTCAAATTATCTAACTGATGCATCATTTGACGTTGTCCGCGAGCAATCGTAGAAATCTGTAGCATGCATGATGATAAATGAGTATACAAATGTCCAGACCACAAAGTTTCTGATTATGAAGACTGTAAAGGTTAATATTTAAGGAGATCGGATAAACAATTGCATTACCTCCTCAAGTAAAGGTGACTCCTTTGCAAGTTGAGACAACGACGAGGAACTAGTCAATTTCGACAAGGAACCGCTGTTTAAGCTGGAGATGAAGTAAGAAGTTGGAGCAGAACCATTGCATGTTTCAACAAGGAGATTTTGCTGGCTTGGGGAATTCTTCTTGCTAATTAACTTGGAATTTAGCTCTTCAATGCATGTTGTAAACTCATCCATTCTGTCATTTAGAGAGGACATCTGTTCTGAAAGCTGAGTGACGGCTCCCTACAGAGGAAGAGGGAAAATCTAGTCTGAGAACAGCCAAAATGGAAATATAGAAAAGTTTTTTTTGGCTTCAACATGTGATAGAATAGAACAGAACAATCGAATTGTGCTCCCGATTTTCTAATGTATCAGATTTCTCTTGATAATGAATGATCAATCATCTCCAGTTCAAAAAAAAAACACAAAAATCAGAAACTAATGTGACCCTTAAATACCTCGTTTGCTAGTACTGTTGACGATAGTGAGCTTGAGTCCTCATATCTTTTATTATTCGCACCAATTCTGGTAATCTTTGACAAGTTATTGTCCCTCTGGGTTGAATATGAATGAGACATGCCACTGTTCAACAAAGAAAACAATTACTCATGCAGTTATCATGCTGTAAAAGGTAAATGAACACCATCATTGATAAGTGATCAAGGAAACGGATAGAACAATCAAGAAGATTGTCATCTGTTCTACAGATAAAGTATTACACAAGTATAGAGTGATAATCTTGACCAAACAAAAGTTGTACCAAAACAATTACCTTTTATTATTCTTATTTCTCATGGCAACCATATCAGCAGAGGCTCGCAAGAGTGCATCTTTGGGGCTTGAGACCAGATCCTCATCTAGGCTGAGCTTAGTCTTCAAGTCATCTGGCAAAGCCTGCAGAATGATCAGATCAGGACTACCTTTGCTATAGAATTGATTGCAAATGCTGGATACGGACATACCATAACCTCGTTTACAAGCTTTTCCAGTTGAATCTGTTCTATGTAGGTGCGTGGTATATATGAGCCTTCCAGACCTAACTGCTCTGCAACATATCTTACAACTAGCCGATCTCTTCCTTGAACCTTTACAAACAGATAAGAATGACATGTCAGTTTGCTTTCTAAAATGTCATCACAGATAATTTCACCAGTGGAACTTCCAGAGTTTACACAATGCAAGTTCATCATGATGGACAATTGAAGGTAAAAAGGTTCAAAGTAGTTCAAAATCCAAACAGTAAACTAGTGCCACAAAACGCTAATCAATAGAAATTAGAATGTTTCGTCCTTGAAATGTGTGGCCTCGTGTAATATTTACACTTTTTCACTAACTGTAAACAGAGATGTCCTGTGGGAATGAGATATGCCAAAACAAACCTCCGAAATGCTACTGCAATGTTATTTCAACAGAAGATTATGAGAAAAACAAGGCAACAAGAGTATATACTGAATTCATAATGAAATAAATATAAGGCCTTGAAAGATGTTTAGCAATGCAGTTTCAAGATAAAATACGGACAGCCAACTAAACATGTTATAGCAAGAATCGAACAGCAGTACCTGAATATAATGTCGATTTAGTTGCTCTAACCAGTCAATTTTCACACACACCCTGTCATCAGAGAAAGCATGGCTGCTTCTTTTAAGTATGGTGGCTATAGTGTACCCCAAGGCCATTAGCCCACCAAGAAGCCGCACACTTACTTCAAAAGTAATCCTTGGTGATATAACGAAAGGAGCATCAGTCACCCATTCCTGGAATAGATAATAGATCGAGATAAATAACATAATATTACGAATGTCCAAAGGGGTCCTAGACAAGCTAAGAGAGGAAATAGGTTCGTCATATTCTTCGGGACATACACAAGAATACCAGCATCAACATCCATGGCAATTAAGATCCCGGCCCAGAATGGTGACTCCTCAAGTTTGCTTAATCGTAAACAAAAAACTAAAAATATCTTTCAACATACTTCGAACATGAGATTGTACTTTCCATCTTTATTTCGCATCCTCAGATATGACTGACAAGATTCAGGATCTTCACCAGGTGGCAAAAGATATATATCGTAAGTCTGCTCTGTTGTCTCAATATGTTTGTCGGGGAAAATAGTTTTGATCTCATCCGTTGTTACCTTCTGTGCTGACTAAAAGAAAAGAATATATTCAAGGAGGATTCAGATGAAAAAGGGTGGTTACTTGATTTTATAAAGATTATATTCCCTTGTCCGGTATCCAGAACAAATGTTAACCATCATTGACAGAATTTTGAGAATTGTTAAAAACTTTTTCGTTTTCATTTTTGTGGAGAAGTTGTTCAAGATGAAATCTAACCTTCAGAATATAAGTAGGACTTTGGAATCCAGTGAAAGGATTGAACTTATTTATGATTTTAATATGTGCTGTTTGGAGATCTGGCTCAATAAAGGCTTTGTACATTGGATACACCTGCACAAGATAAGGAAAATGCGTGCTTGAAAAACAATGGTAATAGAATGGAACAAAATAGTCTCATATTCATCAAAAGAATCTCTGACAAACTTGTTATATAAAGGCGAACCGTTTCAGATATCTGTTGAATTATTTCCTCTGGTTCTTGGTCAGCACGCTGGATATCTCGTAAAACCCGTTTAACAAGGTCAAAGTGAACTCCACCTGTTACAGATATTCTCAGGTCTAGCAACGGGCGCAGCTTTTCACTTAAAGCATATATGCCCTCAATAACCACAATGCGAGAAGTTGGGACTTCAAGAGTTCTGTTAAGAATTCATGGTTAGGTTTCAATAAATCAACAGCATATGAAGAAATTACTTGTATGATTATATACTGCTATTTCTAAATGATGATTCCTCATTTGCGATGCATGGAACTTTGCCAACCTGTATCCTATACGAGAGCTAGACTTGAAATCATATATTGGAACTTCAACTGGTTTCCCAGCCTTTAAGTCATGAACATTCTTGAGCAATGCGTCATAGTCCGTCAATCGTGGATCTGATTCAGAACAAAAGATCAGACAACTGAACACTGTCATAATAAAATGAACATCAATCTCTTTGAAATCGTCAGGTCAGGCAACCATTAAATCTCTGAATATATAAAAACTCCTCCAAAAACATGAAAAAATAAAGTTATCAGCAATTTGAACACTCATAGGCGTGGTTTGAAACAACCTACTGATGTTGCACCCTGATGAGCATCAGAGAAAATGACAAAACTTAGCAAAGTTGCAGTATAAAGAAATTTCAGAAAACAGCAAGAAAAATCAGTACCATCAAAGTTTCCATCAACAATTCGGCTGGCATCATTGTAATTGTCCATTGATATAACAGCAACACTAGGCATGAAGTTGAGTATCTTTTCTGTAAAAATGGTCTTCCCCGCTCCTGAAGGACCAGCAATACCGACCATTATCATTCCATCATTCTTCTGGGCTAACAATTGGCATGCACGAATTACTACGAAGAATCCTTTCTCGAATGACAACTGATCTTGGATATGAACAATCTCATAGCGATTGGAGTCTTTTCGTTTCACCAAGCGAACTTGGTCTTTCAAAAGACCCTGCTTCTTCCGCTGAGATTCAGCATTAGAATTTTCCCTGGCCATTATTGAACCACCCGAACAATTCTGATGAAAGCAAACAGAATAAACACCAAACAGAATGTTAAAAGAAGCTTGGACAAAAAACCAAAATTCAAGTAGCATATATTTAGGTCTTTGGCAACAATGGTATTAACTATTAAAGAAATGGATCACAGGCAAGTACATCCAGAATTAAAAACATACATCTAATAAAACAGCTCTTTGCACGCATTGAAATTATAACAAAACTATTAACTTATCACAACATTATCATCCAAAAAAAATCAAAAGTTGCAACATTATTGTTGCATGATCCAAATGCAACCTTAAACACCACCTTAAAAAACTCAATAAAAAATATCGACCCAAAACACACGCCAAGTTACACAAGCCAAGAAAAACTAATGCACTTATAACAGAATGCAAGAATTACAAAACTTGAGAAATAAATCCTAAACAAACAAAAAGACTAAAATTTTGATCCTCAAAGAGTTGTACTGATCCAAAACAATGTTAAAGAAATAATCTTTATGACAACCCAGATATTATAATGCGAAGAAATTAAATACCCAGAAGAGAAAATGGAAGATAAAATAGTAAAGATTTTGTTACTAACCGAATGAAGCAGTGAGTTGAGTTTTACAAGCAATGAGTCGCAGAGAGAGAGAGAGTTATGTAGGAAAACTAGAATGAAGAATGAAGAAGCATGAACTTATATATGTGTGATAATTAAATATTTAAAGGTAGGTTTATAACAAGTAGAGAAATTTTTGTTATTTTTGGTTTTTCTGGAAAGAAGATAATATTTGTAGCTTTTTTAATATTTAAATGTTATTTTGGGTGCTCAAGTCTTCTACAGAATCTGCCCAGAAAGGGCCCACACCAATACTTTCTAAAAAAAATTATGCAACATAAAATTAAATTTTATATATTATTAAATATTTTATTAATTACTTTATAATTTTATTTTATTAAATATATTTTAAAGAACTACTTGTATATAAATAGGAAACATCTTTAATGAAGAGACTGAAATAAATAACTTTCAATATTATTTTTAATAATATAGAAAA
>CANYCX010234352.1:0-13540 GCA_948193385.1 Breynia disticha f. nivosa | reverse complement strand
TATATATATATATATATATATATACCTTCCAAGCTTCGAACCATTGCCTTTTAGATTCTGCGCTGGCCTTCTTAAATTTCTACGCTGACGGATTGGGTGATGAGGTGATGATTCTTGTAGAATATCGGCTAATTTCGTTGGATGGGTCCAGTCTACAATATTTCAAATAATTAATAAAAAGATAATTAATTAAAAGTGAAAATTTTTAATTATATATATATAGTAAAATTTAAATTACTTACTTGCCATCTCTACGTCGAATCAAATGAAAAATGGCGTTTGAATCGAAAGCTCGCGACTGTAAAGGTCGACTTGCAGGTGCGGCAGTGAAAGTGGACGCCTCGTGATTATACAGTGCATGCGAGGGGCCTGAGTGAGCGGTTAGATGGAGAGGAGGGGAGTCTGGGAAACCAAAATCTACATCTATGACGTCTATGTCAAAATCATCATTTGTGAAATCAAAATAAGACTCAGCAGGCATAGTCGCAGGAAGCGGGCATGTTGCGCCATGCACTGAAGCAGAGTGAGAGGTGGCACATAGGACAGGCGTAGGTGAAAAGTGTGATGGGTCAAGAGATGTGTTAGGGCGGCCGTAAGTGAAATGTGTGATGGCATCGAAGAGAAGTGTGATGTCTTAGGAGATATATTAGGGGTAGTCGACGACATATGTGAAGTGTGGGTGTGGTCAGAAGGCGCAGGGTCAGGCTGAGACCCCTGCATAGGTGCAGGGGGCCGAACCTCATGGGGAAGAGCGCCTCGTCTACCCTGAATAGATGCTCTACAACCAGTCATACTGGAAATTATGAAAAATTAATTTTAGGGAATTAATTAATTAATTTATAATTAAAATACTAATGAAATTGTAAATATAAAATTTTTCGTAATAATAAAATATACATTGCAAGTAAAAATAAGTCATTATTCACAACCAATTATTTAATATACTAAACAATATTGAAGTCACTAAAAATAATCTAATTCACTAAACATAATATAATTTATAACAGAAAAATTAAACAATTAAACAAATATAATAATTATAAAAAACTTTACTGTAAAAAAAAACTTACTTTACATCAAAGCTCTTTGACTTAGAGAGAATCTATGAAGTAAAAAATGAATTTGAGGTAAAAGTGAGAGGAGAGAGAAGATGGAGCATTTAAATAATCTGGGTGACTTTTTAGCGTCCACGTGGACGCTAAATTATATAGTTAGCGTCCAAGTGGACGCTAAAGACGCTGCGTCAGAAAGACACAACGTGTTGTCTACGTGGCACATTTTTGGTGCAGTTTTTTGTCCTTAGCGTCCACGTGGACTCTATTTTTTTATTTTTTAAATATTTAAATTTTAACAACTTCATTCATCATCTTCTGTATTTTCCTCATTATCAAATGCTTCTTCTGGAGTTGTTTCACTACTTGAATCGCTTGTTCTGTGAAAATAATTGTTCCAATTGGATCATGTCGAGGGGAATGCTTCATGACGATTAGAGGGTTCTATTTCTTGTTGGAATGTTTCATGAACAACGATTCGACAATTATTATCATTATCTTCATCGACAGACCAAACACGTAACTTAACCTTACAAATTGTCATCCAATCAAAATCAACATGTCTGACTTTGGGATACTCGAGAAAATATACTTGTGTTGCTTGGTGTGCAAAAATGTATCAGTCTTTGGTCAATATTTTTTATGTTTGTTGACTTCAACTCCTTAATCTATGGATGTATATAGGTTCCTACACGGTGAGTCATATCAACCCATGTGTAGTTGAAGATAATTGTGCGCTTCAATGTTGATGAAATGTAATTCAGCTCAATGATTTCATCCAATTCGACATAGTAATCTACCTCATCATTTCCAAAAGTCTTTCCCAAAACACAAACGCCACTACAGTCTGTCGCTCTTGTTGATGAATGTGTTTTCGTATGAAATCGATATCTATTAACATCTTTTTGATCGACAAATAGAACATCTGAGCATATGGTACTATTTTAGCCTTCCTTTGCTTCCATCGTGGATGTCCACACGTGTGACAAGAATTATTCTCTGCGTTTACACCCAATAAATCATGCAATTATTTTGGCAAGAATCAATTACTTCGTACGACAAACCCAATCCTTCAACAAATTTTCTGGTGTCATAATATGTCTTTGGTAACGATGTCTCTGAATGAGAAATACGTCTGGCATAATCTGATAACATGTCATATCCACGTTCTGTTATTTTTAATTTGGATTTCAGATTAAGTAATTCTGTCGTTGTAGCTAGTTGACTTATATCGCATCCAGGCCATAATAGCCTATTAGTAGCTTCTAACATATTGTACATACATTAAGCTTCCGAATTTGGGGTCTCCGACATGTGTTGAACATTCGAAACTTCTTCGGCATCATTTTGCTGATTATAATGAATGTCCATATTAGGAGGAACATCAAAATCATCGTACACCATATGTTCCATATTCATCCCAAATTGTTCTGTCCGTAAAGCCAAACCATCATTTGTGGAGCCCAAATTCGTAAAACACTTTTTCGAATAAACAATGATTTTGGCAACTATTTTTTTAAATAGATAAGTATAAGAGAGAAGACAGTAAGAATATAATTTCCAAATCATTCAATAAAGACCAATATTGGTCATACACAAAATAAATATCGAAATGTGGAAGCTGTGCAAAACGGTTTACATGCAATGTTTGCAAGTCACTCTTATACTAACATATGTATAGGCATACAACACAAACATAATTCAAAAACTAGGAGCTCGACCTAGCTCGACCTTTCTTAGTATCGCACCGCTTAGCCTTGCTAATACCTGTCACTCCGCACAACATTTAACACATACAAAGGTGAGTATACTCAGTAAGTGCAACCCTAATGTTGTTAAGATGAGCTACAGGGGAACCTTCGGCCAACACGGGCGTGCTCGTGGAACACGATGCCGCATTCGCCCCTAAATTCCCTAATGGCTCGCCATTGCCATGTCACAAACAATTATTTAAGTGTTTTATGGGTTAGGGAATCATCCTAGATCATTATCTCGCTTTAGATATTCATTAGTACGTTATTCAGGCTAAAATTAGGTTTCTGAGCACAATTAACGTATGTTTATTCTGGCCCTAACGTACGTTATTCATCAGCAACTTTTCAAAATTTTCAGACAAGAATAACGTATGTTAAGCTACACTTAACGTATGTTACACTACATTAACGTATGTTACTGACACAAATAACGTATGTTACTGTGTTCCAAAAGCACTCTGCCCACATTCAAGTCAAATTTCATACATACACACTTCATCCAACTTCAAGGCATGTCAAACTAACCCTATTAGCCTTTTAACTAACCATTTTACACATCTTTTAGCCACACACAACATCGTTGCTCAAACAATTTAGTCATATCAAAATCATACACATATTCATCTTACTTTTCTTCATTTTTCAGTGACTCACAAATCAAATTCCATAACAAACCACAAAGTATAGCCTCATTGCATATCATACCATTCATCTTAAGCTATCCTTACCATTTCAAGCACTCTTAGCCCAATAGAATATAGCTTACACATTAACCATTCATCCCTAAGCCACTTAACATACCACTTTCTCTACTCACACGAAAAGCAAATCCACACATGCACATACATACCTCATTCCATTCATGGAATCATTCCATTCATGGACACATATCACATTCCTTATTATTAACATCAAATTACCACATAGCACAACTTCACATAAACCATCCAAAAATTTTACACATTTTGTATAACCATACAAAAGCTCATTTTGCTTATTCACAAGTCATACCCATATCATAACCAATCATACACACATTCACCAACCACAACATAACATACAAACATAGATTAGCTAAATTATACTAGCATTCATATCAACACTATCTCATGAACAATTCTCATCATTTCATCATGAAACATACAAGATCACATGTGTATCACTCAAAGTCAAAACTCATATCATTACCATAGTTCATACACATTCACTTCCATACAATCCACAACATGCATGCATAATGAATGCAAATGTAATGCTAATGCATTTCCACACACATATGCTGGGCTTCGGAGCCTTAAACTTAGCAAGAGAGAGACTCCACTCGATCTCTGTTACTGTGGGCACAAACCCTTTTTTCACAATGTAAGAGAGAGTCCAGTCTCTTCTCATCACAATTGGGTTAATCCCCCATTTTTTCTTTTCCTCAGGCCTAGCCCAGCATCGAGTTCTCGCTCCACATGAAATCACTATTGGGCTAATCCCCTATTTTATTACACGGAAGAACAACTCGCTTTTTGGGGAAGAACATCTCGGCTTCCATTTATCATCTCAAACACGAACATACAACGTGCTCATGCAATGCCAAACCATGACATGAATGAATGCAACATATACATTTCCAAATTCACATCATATACACGTGAATGTTCCATATCATTCATCTCACATACACAACACAAGCCACATATTCTCAATAATAGAATTTGGCATATTAGGTCAACACAATATCATTTCGCAATTCAACTTGAATATGCTCACATATCTATAAACGACCAACTCATGGCATAAACCAACATAAAACATTTATAACTCATATGAGTTCATCACACTAACCAATAAGGAACATTCACAACGTGCACATGAATATTCAAACATAATTCATTATAACCTTCATGCTTATATTCATAGGACATTTATCATCAATGACATCACATAAGTCATAAGCCAAGCATTTTCATGGTTCATTCACAACTTCCATAAGCCACATACTTGTGAACATTTAACACTTTCATAAAGAGCACACATTCACAAACACCATATGCAATTCACTCCTCCCAACATCAATATAATGCATCCATCATTCATTTCATCACCAAATCTCATAAGTGTGCTTTATGGTCATAACAATTCATCAAAGAACAATCACAACACTTCATTATCATCATTTACCATACACTACATGTCAACCACAATCCACACAATTTCCAAGCAATCTATACCAATTTCCAATTCAATCACATAAGGCATTCCAACAAATTTTGCTACCATTTTAACAAAGGAAACATCATTCACATACACTTAACCATACAAAGGCAAACATACAATAGAAAGTGTCAAAGTACACTTACCTCGAGTTCCCGTGGACTCGATTCGGCACTAATCTTCAATTCGGGTTCCGTTTGTCGCCTTCTACACAAATCATGTTATATTTCACTTTATATACATTATCGTACACTTAATTTCTCAATTATTCTTCCATTTAACACAAAATCCCTAAATTTTCCACAAACCCTAAATCCTTCAATCTCCCTAAATCTACTA
Source organism: Breynia disticha f. nivosa (assembly GCA_948193385.1). Classification (NCBI taxonomy): domain Eukaryota; kingdom Viridiplantae; phylum Streptophyta; class Magnoliopsida; order Malpighiales; family Phyllanthaceae; genus Breynia; species Breynia disticha. Next base: position 8,193 of record CANYCX010234352.1, on the reverse strand, counting down.
TTTTTCCGTTAAATGTTTATACATTTACTAACTAGGATAAAACCCAACAAAATCCTACCAAATGTACCTCATTTCACTGTAATTTTATCCTTGGATTAAAGAATCTTACCTTTCCTCTCACTTGGCTTCAAACCCTAATGTGGAGAAATCGAATGGAAGGATCGATCCGTTGTTAATCCGTTGAAATGCACGAGTTAGGAGGAAGGTTTGGTGTTTAGAGCATATGGGAATTGTGTTTTGGGGTTACGAGAATGTTTGGAAGAGTTGGGGGATGTTTTGTCCCTAAATGAGATGTGTTCTGCTTTTTTCATGACTTATTCGGACCCCCGCTAACGTATGTTTATTTTACAAATAACGTACGTTACTAAAAATGCAGTTCTGGGGAAAGAGGCTTGAGTAACGTACGTTACTCAACTAATCAATTATTAACGTACATTAATAACCTAATTAACGTACGTTAATGTGGCCCTGACTGCCACATTTTCCATTTTCGACCCTCTTTCGATCCCTGGCCTATATATCCTTATATATACATTCTTCCAACCTGTATTTGACATTATTCTAACATTAAATGGACATTTTTCGGGGCGTTACATCGTCAACATTATAATTTATTGAGTTAGCATTATAAGTACTACTGCTACTGCCTATATGTTCTCGGGACTCGCTTAAGAACATATTAAACATTTCTTCAGTCTCTCCATGTGCATTCCACCAACAGTAATTGTTTACAGACCCACGATAAATAATATGTTTTTTAATTTTTTCTAGAATAAAAAATTTCCTATTCTGACATCTCTTACAAGGACATAGTACTAACGATTTAACTGCATCAAACGTATCATTCAACATGCAGAACTCCATGAATTATTCAACGCTGGCAATAAACTCATCGTTTAACTAACCATCAATAGTACGCACATATATCCACTCTTGCATTTTCTCTTAATTAATATGGATATCCTAACAAATTACCCCTAAATAAATGACATAAAATTAAATAAGAATTAAATCATTTTTAAAAAGTAAAGCTTTCACTAAATTTAAACTTACCGTTATATCCGTTAAAGCTTCCCACGAACAAACTCTCCAACGTTCCAACATTTTCTTCCTTTTTTCTTTAGAAACTATCGATTACTAAATTTCAGTAAATGTTTAGGCTGCACACTTTAAAGAAGATTGATAACCTATTTATAAACAAATTTGGTGAGAAAAAATACCACCAAAATTAGCGTCCATGTCACTGTAGATCGGGTCAAAAAAATAGTAGATGCTAAAATTGGCGCCGAAACTTCCCGCATCACTATTCATGGGGTCTATAAATTCAGCGTCCAAATGGACACTAAATTAGCGTCCAAATTTGTTGGACGCTAATTACGCAGAATCTTGTAGTGGTTGAAAGAAAAAGCTCACAAATTCGGTTCTACTTGCTATGTAAGAAGTAAGTTTTTTAAATTTTAAAAGAATCATAATTGATGTTTGAATGCTTTAGAGTGTTAGTAGTCTCTCTTTTATGTTGTCTAGGCTTTATATTAGGTCTTTGTGAATTCTACACATTTGATAAAGGTATGGGCCAATTTTGGTGTCTTTGAGAAAGTTAAATTTTGTCATTGCATAATATTTTAGTCAATTTCATGATTTTACGCATTATTAAAACTTAGAAAGGATTTTCTTTGTTCATCAACCTGGTTCGATAATAACTTCCACTAGCATAAAAAATTAAAATGAATCATCCTCTTTTGCTTCATATTATAAAACAAAGGCTTTTAGTAGAACAAATATTTCATTGTAACAAAGAAACATCATCCTCTTTAAACTCTTAAATCTCTCCCTAAAAAGTCTTCCTCAATATTCACATTTTCGTTCCATTTTGGTAATTCAAGAATGGGTAAAAAATTATCATCCATAGAAGAAACTGATAAGGCTAAGAAGATTCCAATGATTGTTGTTCTGAGTTTATGGAGACACCAAAATCTGAGGTATTTGAATGCCATAGGATTTCTTTAAAATAAGAAGTCAAATAGAAGAAGAGTTAACCTATAAACTAAACCCAAGCTCACACCACATCATTTTAGGGTAATTTATTGAATGTTGAGATTTTGATTATATAGAATTTGGGAGTTTTCATTTTATATTGGTTTTTTAGTAAATATAATTGGGTATATGTGTTTTTAATAACTACTGTAATATTTTCCCTTAATATAAGTACATATAATTTTAATCTTATTTTTAATTTTTACTTCTTGTTCAATTTATTTTCTTTTTAGAGAAGTTAAATCATCCTGTGAAGCACGCTTTTCATTTTCTTTGCTATTATGCATTTTAATATTGATCCTACTAAAATAATTAAGCAAAATTTGAGTGTCAAACAATAGAGCTTTGCAAAATAGATTTTAAAATATATAGTGTAGTGTGTAAACATAAAGCATGAAAAATTATTTAGGTTTACTTTTTTTGGATTTTTGCTAGCTTTGCATGTTTGGTTCTATGAGTATTGTAGTTATATGGATGGTGATATCCTTTTAAGAAGCATTCTAAAATAACTTGTATTTCAAATTAGATGGCCAATGAACAATGCAATTGAAAATTTTTACACAGATGTATTCGTTATTACCAACAACCATGTACCAATGAATAATTTTTTAATGCACATGTAGGGTTTTAATCATAAAGCTGCTAATTTGAAGGTCTCGAGTGAACTATAAATAGGGAGCTTATAAAAATTGAAATTGCTCTCTTAAATGATGTACATAAAGATGCTCCTCTATGTGCTTTAGTGTCAAAAATTACAATTAACAAAGAAAGCGGACCATCATTTGCTTTGTTTTCTTAGGAATTTAGTGTATTTTCTTTTAATGGTAGTTTAAACAATCATAATACCACTAAAAATGAAGCAACTTGCATGGTTCTGAATCAAAATTTTGATAAAAACATAGATGATTATTGAGCCAGAAAGATTTTTGAGAGGTTGGCAAATGAAATAATAAAGACAAGACTGCAAGTTATTTAGTTTGTTCACTTTAGATTTTATTTTGAATTTTACAATATTTTTAATAATATTTTATTTTATTTTAAGGGCAAAGTGTATTTTGTTAAGGACAATAAGCTTGAAAATTCATTTGATCTGGGTGTGGATATTATAAATAGAAAGGTTTTTTTTTGAGACTTCGTGTTATGAAGGTCAATCTCTTACTCCTTTGGTATGAGCATACAATTATTTTACACTTTTGTGCCTAGAGGCTATATGGTAAAGGAACATGTTGTGTTATGTTTATGTTATTTTATTGTAAAAGAAGTTACATCTTAGCATAATTTATGATATATGTATGCTTTTCTCACATCCAATTGTTGATTAAACAACTTTGTCTTCTAAAGTAGAATGTTATATGTAGTTTTCAGCATATTGATTGATTTTTGAGATGCAGGTGTTCAACACAGTAGACGTGCCCAATTATGGTGCCCGTGTTGGGGTATTATACCTAACACGGCCCGTGCCAATCACCACACCCTGAGTTGACCAATCACCACGGCCCGTGTTGTCTCCAACACAGCCCATGTTAGTGCCAAACACAACTAGTACAACCATTTCCAACCTGTAATAAACAAACATGACTTATTTATGTTCGTTTACGTTTATTTTTTTCATATTCAAATTACCTTTTATGCCCTTATTTTCTTTTTTTATTTTCTTTACTTTGGATTGTGTATATTCTTACTTCTTGTAAACCCTTAACTCTTTTCTTATAGGCTCTTCACTTCTTCGCTTCTTGGACAATCTCACTATTTTGCATATATAGAGAGCGTTCTCTTTCTCTTTTCTTATAGGCTCTTCACTTCTTTCGATCTTATATTAAACATTGAGGTCAATGTTTGAAATAAGTATGGGAGAGGGATCAAGAATTTGATCTAATAAATAAACCATAGATGATCGATCATGCAAGAAAGTTTATTACTACAATTTGGATAGTTTTATTCGTGCAAATAAATTTCTTTTTACCAATTGTTATATTTCATTTAATGATCTTAAATTGAGCATGATTGAAAAATTAGTTCTAGCTGGATGGCATAGTAGATTTAGGTTTTAGACAAATTGTTTCCTTCATTTACTTCAATAAAATAACTTTACCTTTTGATTATTCCAAGGAACTGCTCCTCTTTTTTCGAATATGTGCACGCACTGACTTTCAGAATTAGATGATTTTCGAAAATGGCCAGAATCAAGGTCTAAAGCAAGCATTTGATTTCGTGTTTCTGTTAGAAAAAGATCATAGAGAAAGAAGTACTTGAAAATATTAATAAAAAAGAAGAATAAAGAAAAGAAAGAAAGAAAGAAAGAAATAAAAAAGAAAGAAATATCAAATAAGAGATTAAGTGTCACAACCAAATTTCAGGCCCGTGACCGGCCTACATCTTGAACCATGTATGGAAGTCTGACCACACTGAACAAGTCTTGAAATACGAATAACTCAAATTATTATTTTAGTTAATTGATTTTTTATGCTAATTAGTTTACAAGAGAGAAAACCATTTAAAAATTAAAACCATAATGATAAAACTAAGTAGTTCTAAAATATACTACAAAAAGATATGTTTGAAAGAAGTATTAACTTCCCACAAACGGGTATGAAGTATCTAATAAACATGTGCCCGGACAAATGACTTGATGTCAAAGCTCATCAGAAGGAACATTTGGAGAGAAAACCTGCTACCTATGTAACATTCCCGTCTTAAAACCCTATAATTAATAAAATGATTAAAATGATTAATAAAATTAAGAAATTACTCAACAAATCGAAGAAAATGAGTGGTTAATTGCAAGTTAATTGGTGGTTTATAGTAAGTATATGAAAATGGATAATTGACGAAATAGGAAATTGATAGGATTGAAATAGGAGCATGCATATTAATATGTTGCTATATTGAATTTTATAGAGAATTTCGTATATGATTGTACAGGACGAAAGTCTAGACGAGCAGGATAGGATCAGAGCTTGTATCGTTTTGAGTACTTCATATAGCATGTGTCTAGTCTAACTCACTTTTAAATATGATTGGATGTGCAATTTAAATATGTGATAGAAAATGATTGATTGATATATATATGATTGCAATTGTATGATAGAAAGGAAATCGTAAATAATAGGTAAACATATATACGAAATGATTTGTAGAGGTAAATGAAATATAAATGGAATTGCGAATGATTATTCACACTAATATATGTTGTATGATATTGATATGCAAAATATGATTGTTGTTGAGATTTGATTGGTGTCGCTATAATTGTTGGGTGGTGTTTGGATTGGTGATTATATGATAGATCATACTGGAGAGGAAGTATAATACTGAAAAGGAAGTATAATATTGAAGAGGAAGTAAATTATCAAAGAGGAAGAATATGCAGCGACATGATATTAACCGTTACACATTGCATGTTGATAAATGATAAATTTTATGAGTACAAACGTTATGATCATAGTAAACCTAAAAGGAATAAATATGAGTTTATATTTGTACGGTCATAGATATGTTATAACGAATTATTAAAAGGAATTATTTATTTGAATTGTATGTTATTGATTATTTAATGACTATTCATTGAGTTCGCATCTCACAAAATCTACGTTCGTATAATTTGTTTTCAGGATTAGGTAGAGAGTCAGGTTAGATTTTGAGATTTTCACAGGTGGGTTGGCTTCTACTCTAATTCTCTCTCTTCACTAGACACCAGTTAGGAGTTGTTTTATCATGACATTTGCATTATTTTGTGTATATTTTAAGATATGATACGTGATGTTATGACTATGGACAAGATAGTTTATGATTGCTTGTTATTGTTGGGTGATGATAGATTGATATGTGTATATGAGTTTGTTTGTTGTTTCTGAACAATAATACAGGTTGAGGTGCATGTTGATATGGATATGATGATATATACATATGAGATATTGTGATTGATTTACAAGATTGAGAATATGTTGATTATGAGTGTATTCCAGATTATAGCAGATTCACACAAACTGTACTTAAATGTTACAAGCTTTGTGTTGTACATAACAAAGGGCATATTAGATCAACACAAGACTGAGCCTATGGGTGTGTGGAGCTCAAATTTTAAAATAATAACCCAAATTTTTTGCCCAACTTTAATAATATATCATAAATATGATAAAGAGATACGAGAGAAAGTAAAGACATTATTAAAACTCTCAGCCCAAATTCGTTTAAACACACATGCAGAGGCTGTAAAAAGTTTGGAAAATAAAACCAAACTATATATACAAAATATGTAATGTGTATGTATAAAATCATCATCTGAAAAACTGAAAACCCGGAGCCAGACCTCTCGTCAGTATCACAATCAGCCTTTGATCAACACAACTCCGATCCAAATGTAGCTACCTACGATCTGCAAAATATTTCAACATTCAAGAAGGTGAATATACAAATATACTTAGTAAGTGGAAATCAGAATATTGAATAAAAGAAGTGAAGGGGAACAACACGAGATCGTGCTGGATGAACACAGTGCGTGTTTGTATCAATTTCCTAGTTAGCACGCCGTGCTAAATTCAACATGAGCCATACTCAATCAACATAATTCCATGTAACACGATCGTGCCACCTTTGAGCACGAGGGCCTGGTCATAATCTATCCCAGATTAACACAACAGCACGGGGCGTGCTTCTGGAACTCATTTTCATAAATCAATTTCCCTGATAAACCATATAATTTATAGAAATGATATAAAATCATGTCTAAAAATAGAGAAGAGAGAAAATAAAAGATATATACACGCTATATTAATCAAAACACCGGCCCAAATCTGTTTTCATTCGTAAAACAAAGCACTAGCGGAAGCAAATAAGTTTGAAAACATTCAAACTAAAAACCTGCGTGTATATACAAATGTACAATATGTACAAATCCAAAATAACAAAAATGACAACTGGAGCTCAACCTCTGGCATAAGCTCTGGAAGTTACCGATCAACTCTGTGGTCTAGTGATATGCAGCTACCTACAATTTGTAAAATCATTTAAAACAACAACGGGGTGAGTATAAACAATACTCAGTAAGTATTCTTAAATTTAACGTAAATTATGTGCAGGGGAAAGTATATAATAGCACGAGGACGTGCATATTTATCTTGTCCCTCGGCATCCCCGAATGCCAGATAAAATAGTATCACAGATATCACATCAGCACACAGCTTTATCAAACTCTGGCATTCCCTCGTCGTTATTTCACACAGAATTCAATATTGTTCATTCAATATCACATACAAAAATTTACGAACCACACAGGTTCATCAATAACAATTCTCAATCGTACATATATAAATATAATGTATGAAGTGCAATGAAATGCAATTTAACATAGAATGACCCGGGTATTATCCACTATCGCACACAACAGTGGAATTTTTCCTCTATCGCACACAGCAGAGGTAAGGCATATAGCCTGAGCACACAGCTCTGAACAAAACTCATAAATACATACTATCGCACACAGCAGTCTAAGAAAACACACAGTAATCTTTTTATCTTTTTGGCCACACAGACTCGTGTCATACAGATATGTAAATGTATGAATGTAATCAATATGAATATCATTCGTAATCGCACACAGCATTGAATGAGATTCACTCTGCACACAGCTCAGTAAATAACATAGCACACAGCAAAACACACAGCCAAAACATTTATCTCAGCTCACACAGAGCAAATCAGACAATACCACGTCGGTAAACAAAGAAAACACATCAAACTCGATCAAACATACCACACAGGTGTAATCATCTATCAATCGAAAGATATCAATACAAATATCTCAGATTCACTATAAGTCGTCTAACAAATCAACATTTCATTATAGGCACCTATCTTTACTTTGCTTAATCAACGTAATTCCATATAAATTACGATCCAATTTAGTAAGCGTAAGAACACTTACCTCGAAAACAAGCAAAACAATAACCAACAGTGGCTCAACAGCCTCCCAGTCGTCATACAGATCCTCCTGTACGAAATCAATCATATATAATGAATTACTAACCAATTCAAATATTGATTCTAACTTTAGAATCATTAAAACATCTCATTTTCAACCTTAAGTTAACTATATGTCAACTTTTCCAACAATTCCTCTTTAAGTCCATCTTTCTCAATTTCATCTCCAAATCATTTATG
>CANYCX010234069.1:0-13269 GCA_948193385.1 Breynia disticha f. nivosa | reverse complement strand
TTTTTATAGACTTATTCTATATGGTAAATACATAAATAATTTGGATTTAAACAATAATTTAATTATTGTTTTGATGATGAAAGAAGTCGACCTAAAATGGTTAAGTTGCTTACTGAGTATCAAACTCACGCAAATGTTTGCCTGTAATGCTCGGCAGGACGTTAGAAGAATATTTTGTTCGAGATAAGGTGCAGAGCTCAAAATTTTGAAGGTTTATACGAGAAGAAACCGAGGTGTGCAGGGTTATACTTTGATTTAGGGTTTGTGTTTTTACATGATAATGTTATATCCTATTTTATGTATTTTGGCATGGTTATAATTGAAAATGGATTCATTATGAGTCCTGTTTCTTTTATAACCTAGAGATTTTGTAAAAACAAATAATGATTTGATATATGTATATATATATATGTTGTGAAATGAGTTTGAGTAATTAAAACGTTCCTTTAGTGAATTGTATTACTATTTTTCTTTATTTCAAATTAAACTTTGATTTCCGAGTTTAAGTATTGTCTGTAGGAGGGAAGTTATACACGGATAATATTTAAATTTGGGGGTCACACTTGGAGCCACGTTTGATAAGAAAATAAGATCATTCGTGACTCACACAAAATTGTCCAAAGTTGGAAGAATTACCATCACGAACGTGACTATCTAAGTGTCATGTTTGCAGATGAAATATGTCATTCGTGATTGCTCCATGTTGGTAGTGGCATAGTCACGAACATGACCATTAAGAGTCACGTTTGTGAACAAAACATGTCATTCGTGATTCAAGCACAAAGTCGCACAATTTTGGCAGAATCAAGATCACGATTGTGATTATTAGAGTGTCACGATTTTGCAGGGAAATGTGTTGAATGTGACTTAAAGATTGAAGGAAAAAACATGGCAGAACGTGGGTCACGTTTGTGGCATAAGTGGATCACAATTTGGCATGTTAAGGTGCCATTCATGACACATGTGAAATGTATCAAAATGTGATCTGAACCAATACCACGAACGTGATCATCTTGGAGTCACGTTGTGGATGGAATTCATGACCCAATTCCTTGAAAAATTCTAGTCAAAACAGAGTCTCATTCGTGATGGCCATGGAGTCACGTCTGGGTTGGAGGAATTTCAATTCGTGATTCATGCCATTGAAACCAAAACTTAGTAGAAGCTACATCACGAACGTGACTATCCCTGAGTCACATTTTGTGATTAAAAGTTTCAGCCAAAATAAAAGATACTTAAGTCACGTTCACTACAAGAACACCCAAACACAACAATACAAAATGATTTCTATCCACCTAGTTACCTCTCGTGACCTCAAAGAAATGTTCTCAAAACTACCTCACAAAGTAAAAAGATTAACAAAAATTGAAATAAGCAAATTATGATAAGAAAATGTAATGACTATCTACATGAATGATATGCAAGACACTCACATAAATAAAAGAAAAATTTAATGTAATATGAACAGTTAGAAATTCTTTAAAATATGTGAATCCTTACAAACCACATAAGAGACTATCTATAGGTTACCTTCTAGTTTAATGTCTTTTTGGACATGAATAGTTAACGTCTTTTTCGGATGAGAATTGTTGCGAATCATGAGCACAGCTGTAACATGTGGTTCTCCAAAATACTATCTTCAATGTAATAATTCTTGAGGTGTTGTCCATTGAAAAGAAATGATTATTGATTTGGTTCTTGGATCTCAAAGGAACCATGAGCATTTACCTTGACCAACTGGTAAGGCCCTGACCAGCGGGATTTTAGCTTTCCTGGAAATAACTTGTATCGAGAATTGTAGAGCAGAACTTTCTCCCCGACTTGGAATATCCTCTATTGAATCTTACTTCCATGACGCGCCTTAGTTTTTTCTTTGTAAATCTAGGCATTCTCATAAGACTTCCTTCGAATCTTATCCAACTCATTTAGTTACAACATGTGTGTCTCGCCAGCTTGATGTAAATTAGAGTTGAGTGCCTTAATTGCCCAAAATGCCTTGAGTTCCAATTCCACCGGTAAGTGACAGGGCTTCTCATACACAAGTCGAAATGAAGATATGCTAATTGGAGTCTCAAATGTTGTCCTATACACCTGTAAAACATGATCAAGCTTGATTACCCAATCCTTAAGTGTGGAATTCACGATCTTTTCTAAAATTTGCTTACGCTCTCTGTTCGATATGTCAACTTGTCCATTTGTTTGTGGATGGAAGGGTGTGGCTAGTCCATCAAAAAACCCAAGAAAAAGCCTCTATTTACATTTAAGATATCCCAACAAAAGGTCTAGCCTAACATGGCTAAATCTAACAACAAGCAAAAGGAAAATAAAGGAGACATAATGTAAGAAAAAATGAAGAAGAAAACCCCTTGTTTAGCTCTTCTTTTTCTCTACTTGAACTGCAGCCAAAAAGTCCCCTAAAACACTAAGCACAACCCTTTTTATAGTCTCTCCTTTAGCCTCTATGAAGTATCGTAATTGCTCTGACTTAAACCAGCCATTTTGGGGTCATTTTGGGCCATTTCATGTGAGTCATGAATGCCTTCAACCAGCCACAAAATTTGGCTTATGTTAGTTAAGAACGTGATCAAGGTTCTGCCCAAACTTTGCTTGAACGAGAGTGCCACGTTTAATCAATTTCTTCACTTCATTCGTGGTCATGGTTAGTCACATTTGTGACTCACCTTCTGGACACAATTTCCCACTTGCAACAAGAGTCACAAATTCTACCTTTCATCCTCGAAACATGGTTCATCTATAGTCACGTTCGTGACTCTTTTTCTGCCAAACTTTTTGCCATTTAAATGAGTCACAAATGGCCTTCAAACTTGATTTCAAATAGCCACGAACGTGACTATGATTTTGCTCACTTTAAGCTGCCAAGATGAGAGTCACGAGTGTCATTTTTAGCGTCCAAAATGTGACTCAATCATAGTCACGTTCATGACAAAAATTCATCTCCAAATTACTCACTTGAATGCATCACGTTTGCCAAAATCCACGCCCAATTCGTGATGCCAATTAACCACGTTCATGGTCGATCTTCTGGACTAAAACTGGAGCCAACTTTAAGAGTCACGAATTCCATAAATTAACCTTTAATCGTGGTGCAATGAATATCATGAACGAGACACTTTCCTCTGGCCAAAATCCATTCAGAATTGAGTCACATGTGCAAGTAAATTGGCATGAATTAGTGACATCCAAATGGTCATGTTTATAACTCATTTTCTTCCCCTGTTTCCTTCATTTTCATGAGTCTTCTTTGCCCTTTTGTCCACCCAATTTCTGGGTCCAAGTCACTCACATAGTCGATATGATCTTGGCTCGCAACTCATCCACTGCACGCACTAAGTCACCCTTAAGTGCATCTTAAGTTTGTTGCTTATAAGACCATGATTTTTATGTCCATTTTAACCAATGATTTATGTCCCAACCAAATGCAAAGTATCATAAATTTGTGCTCTGAAATGCTCCCCTTCAATACACCTTCATTTCCATCAAAATCCTAGTGCAATTTCCACATTCTGGAACGCACCTAGATAAAACCATATTTGATCAAAAACTTTTATGATTGCAGGTTTTATCGATCAAAATACAGCGAAACTAAATCATAAATTACATGGAGTGAATGTGTATAAATATCCCTATCACAAATGATATGCATGTTTATACGATGCATGTCAATTTTTTTTTCGAGTTTTCGGATCTCAAGAGTAAGAATGTTACAACTTTCATTTTTAAAATTTCTCATCCTTAACACTTTATTTCTTTCAAATTATATTTTCATGTATTCTCTAATGATATTATCATACTACAATGAGTAAACATTACTGTAAGTTTTTTTGAGACTCTAGGTTAGGGTTTAGACATAATCGTAGATTAGTAGATCTCTCCAGGATCTTGCTGCAACCTACTGGTTATACCTAGTGCATGTGAAACATCCAACCTAGTACATAGTATATCATACATAATAGATCCTATAATTGATGTAAATGGGACTATATTCATACATTCTCTCTCTTCTCTAGAGAATGGACATTTCTTCATATAGAGAACTATCCATTGTTGTAATGGCAACAATCCCTTTTTGGATGGTTCCATACTGAACTTCCTCAGTATCTTATCTGTGTATTTTTCATGACTTAGTCCCAAGAGAGGCCATGATCTATTTCTATAGATCCTTATACCAAGTATAACCTCAGCTTTGCCTAAGTATTTCATTGAGAAACACGTATTCAATTACTGCTTAAGTTGTTGCAATGCTGAAATGTCATTTCCAATAAGAAGGATGTCATCGACATATAACACAAAGAACACTACTACGCTCCCACTAATCTTCTGATATACACAAGGATCATTATTGTTCTTAGGGAATCCAAAATCCTTTATGGATTCATTAAAACAAAGATTCCAACTTCAATGAAAATGCAGCTATGGCAAATTCCTTTGGTTGTTTCATGTAAGCATCCTCGAGGAGGTTTTTATTCAAAAAAGTTGTTTTGACATTCATTTACCATATCTCATAGTCTAAATATGCAGCTATGGAAAACAATATCTTAATAGATTTGAGCATAACTATTGGTGAAAATGTTTTATCATGGTTGATACTTATTTGAAACCTTTCACCACTAGTCTAACTTGAAAGATCCACTTGCATTCAATTACCTTAGCTCCTTTTGATGGATCAATCAAGTCCCAAACATAATTATTGTACATTGATTACATTTTAGATTTCATTGGCTCTTGCCATTTTTTTGAGTTAGTACATTCTAGGACCTCTTGGTAAGAAGTAGGTTTATCATGATCAACTATCATAATATCCTGTTCATCAGTTACAATGAACCCATACCTTTTAGGATTTTCATGTATCCTATATGATCTTATAGGTACTTATGTAATGGGCTCTTATTCCACAACTTTTTGTTGAATTGAGTCCATCTCCTCATGATCCTCTATAGGAACTTATGTATCTACATCCTCTTGCGCAACTTCAAGTTGCACACCACTCCCACCGTTTCTATTGAGAATAAATTCTTTCTCTGGAAACATTATAGTTCTAGCAACAAAAACTTTGTTCTCTCTAGGATTGTAGAAATAGTATCCTTTACTCTCTTAAGCATTTATTTGTCTTGGATGAAAGCTTTTCCAATTTCAACCTTTTAACATGCACTTCACATCCCTAGATCCTTAGGAAAGACAAGTTGGACTTTGGCACAGTCCCTATTTGATATGGTCTCTTTTTAGCTGCTTTAATAGGAGACCTGGTTCAGTAGAAAAGCTACAGTCTCTACGATATAACCCCAATATGATATTGGGAGACCAATTTGACTCATCATCAACCTAACCATGTCTAATAGGGTTTAGTTCCTCCTTTCGAACATATCATTCCACTAAGGTGTTCCAAGTGGTGTGAGTTGTTGTACTATACCACAATCTCACAGATATTGGTCAAACTCTAGGATTATATACTCGCCACCTCAATCTGATCGAATGACTTTAATATGTCTACCTAATTAGTTTTGTACTTCATTATTAAAATCCTTGAATCTCGCGAAGGTTTTTGATTTACGCTTCATTAAATAGATATAGCCATACGGGCTATAATCATTAATTAATGTGATGAAGTAGCTATAACCACCTCTGGCTTGTGTACTTAATGATCCACATACATTCGAGTGTATTAGATCTAATAGTCCACTAGTTCTCTCTCCTTTCTTGTTGAAAGGATTCTTTGTCATTTTCCTTAGAATACATGATTTGTAAATGTCTAATGATTTCCAATCAAAAGACCCAAGAGCTCCATCTATATGGAGTTTTGTAAGTGTTTCTCCTTTGCATGTCCTAAACAAAAATGCTAGAAGTAAGAAAGATTAAGTTCATCAGACTCAATTTTCTTATGTTCTAAGTTTTAAACAAACTCACGACTTAACAAGTCGAGGACATGCAAACCGTTATTAAGGAATCCACTTCCATAATATACGTTGATATGACGAATTCTCATATTGTTATTCTCAGTAACAAAAGTAATACTGTCATTATCCAAGGCTAAAACTGAAACAATGTTCCTACTCATTGCAGGTACATAGAAACAATCCTTTAACTTTATCTTTAACCCTAAAGACATACATAAAGTATAGTCTCTGATCTTTATGGCAGCAACTGATGCTCTATTTTTGACTCGGAGATGAACATCTCCGTGTGAAAACACTCTTCTATTTTGTAGTCCTTTCACATTGCAACAAATGTGAGACCCACATTTGGTATCCAATACCCACAATGTTAAAATAGAGAGATTCACTTATATAATGTTGATCTCTAAAGAAGATGTTCTCACAACATCCTTCTTCCCTCCCAATAATATTGGACAATTTCTCTTCCAAAGCCCACTTATTTGGCAATTGTAGCAAATGTCCAAAGGAACAGGCTGAAAAACCATCATAGGCTCTTATTGAGGTAAGACCTCCAACATGAGCTTATGGACTTTCTTGGGTTTTCTTTATCTACCTTTATGTGAAGTGATTGGAAAACCTCCTTAGGCTTTTGTTAAAGTACCACCTCTAACTTATGGGTTGGGTTCATTTCGGTCCTTCCTTTCCTAACCTTCATTTTATCTTTTTCAAGGATTGAGCTCAGGGAAATATTCGACTTATTCAAATTCAAATTCATGTTCTATAAAGAAAATAGTATCAAAGTTAGTTATGAGGCCTTTAATTAAAGAACTCCCACTCAATAATGAATTAATATCCCTTTAAATAATCCACTTGTTAGTGATTTGTTTAATGGGACTGAGATCATCTTTTTTCTTCATCAAAGACTAGGCTACTTAGGTAGCAATTCATCCAATCATTTTCCCCAAAATGAATCTTGATTTCTAATGGGACTAGCACTTTTGTCCTGGGGAACTTTCTATTAATTGCCTAGGGCCAATGCACCGTCATAGACCCATGTTAAGTCCAAACCTACAATTAACGTGCTAACCATGACACTAATCTACCCCCACTCTAACTTGGCGGCATAGAAAGCATCAATCTTAGCCTCACCTCACAAAGAAAGTCTAACGTGCCCAGCTTTGGCATAACCCACTCTTTAACATTCAATGTCTTGATAGGTTGTTAATTTAGGAAGGGAATTTGATTGACTTACTATTTTCAGGGTTAATTTTGATTCGACAGCTTCGCATGGCAAACACATATTTGACATTTGATATGAGTTACAATCATTCATCTATATAGAAAGCATGCAAAAATCTTAGTGCAAAAAAGTAAATGTGCAATCATGGGCCAATGATCCTATAACTAAGCCTTTAATATTACATAGTATAATATATGGGCTTCAAGTCCATCTCCAATGTGCTCTCCATCCTTCCTTCTTGGGCTATCACATCTAGCTCCATTCCTTCTGGGTTGGACCTCCTTTTCTATACTATGTCTGTACTAATAACCTAGACTTAAAAAATAAGCTCAGCAGGCCTTTACAAACCCAATTAATAAAATAGGCTCAAAAGGCCTTTACAACACAAAACCAGGCCCATGAATTCACCATGCAAAGCATTCAATATACAAATTTTCTAACACCCATGTGGGCCCAAGGCCCACATGCTCAACAAGATGAAATGCAACCCTAAAACATGGCAAGTCTGTTTTAAGTTTTTAAAGCCCAAACCATTAAGAGAAATTATGCCTTTGGGCTCCTTAAGCTAACCCAATGATGGGCTCGGGCCAAGCTAGAAATCATTCCTTGAATGAATGTACTCAAGCCCACAAGACAACATCAATTCATTTTGTGCCGAAAATGACAATGACTCAATTTCTCTTTCGCATTTTATACAAATAATAAAAATAAGTGCAAAACTATTTGAATGCCTTTAATTCATGAAAAATTAAATACTTAAATGAAATTTCATCCACTAAATTTTCCACTGCCCAATTTCAATTTGGTCCTTAAATTTTCACAAAAATCTATTTTAGTTCCCTAAGAATTAAACTAGCTCAACTGGGCCATTAATTCTTTCTAAAATGCACCTAGTTCGTTTTTTGTTTTTAGGACATTAATTAAAATTATGAACAGTAACATGAACAGTAAAATTAACATGTTATACGGTATTTCAGCCCTTCCTAATTTTTTAAAATTAATTTTATACATAATTGATTACAACTATGTCAAAATAGTCATTAAACATAACATTATGTACCTAGTTTTGCATTTAAAAAAGAACACCATATGAACCCATTACTAGAATTATTAGGATTAATTAGACATAAAACTACTGTTCTATGTCATTAACAAAACCTAATTTACTGACCACACAAACAGGCCACATTTTTAACAAAATAGTTCACCGATTTTGTCAATTATATGTTAATTGATTATGATGACTACCCTGATACAACTATTGGGTTTCTAACGTGTTCTAACAACTATGGCAGCGGAAAATACACATGGAAATACAATAAAGACACCAAAGATCCTCATCAAACATCTAAATAACAACATATTGATCAATGGATGATAACTAGTTAACATAAAAGCTGAATCTTTAATGAAGAATCGACTATTACCTTGTTTCTTGTTCTTGATCATAGCTTGTAAGGGGAAATATTGTAACTACCATCTCGAAATACTCTGAGACAACCTTTGTGACACCCATAGAGAATCCCACACATGATTGCTCTACAAAACTAACACACAGATTAGGAGAAAAGTGTACTAGCACAACGTATTCATGAATTCACCTTAGTTTCTTGGCAGGCGGATGAACGGATGATGATTCTGAGCACACCGGGATGATTACCTAGTATGATCACACCCTAAATCTTTTATTCCCTATAAGAGATGATGAAAAATCAAATGTTTTGATTTTCCCTTGAGAATTTTGTCCTAGAGCAAAGGAGGAGGAAGAACAATGTTTGTTAGGGTTAGTTATTCTCTCTCCCCCTCTTTCTTTAAAAACCAAGTCCTAGTATGATTAGGAGAATTTTGATTTGTTTTAAATCAGAATTCTAATCCTCCTTATCCACTCTTCTTTGGCAAAATTTATGGAAGTGGTTGTGGAGAAAGATACATCTTTATCTTATATTACCTATCTTCTTACAAAAGAAGATCCACTTCCACAAATCTCTCTCACCTTGTCTTAAATTAAGATAACCCTTTATCGATCATCATCCATACCAATTTTATTGTCTTAAAATTTTTTATACAATTTCCAAAATTGTATTTTCATCCTTTTAAGGTCCAATTACAAAAATTGGCCTAATTGCCTGATTTAGCCCTTCTAAAAATACCCTTTTTGATATTATCTTATTTGCGTGTGATTTGTAGGACTATTTTCATAAGATGGTCAATCCCTTCACTCATGCTCTTACTTATAACTCTTAGCATACCCAATCATACCCATACTTGTCAACCTTTTATGCTCACATTAGGCGTATGTCAAAGTACACTAAAAGTTACAGTAAAACACATAATGATTTTTAGTCTAAGGATAGGTATTTGACATTGCAAATAGAGATCGCTCTCTAAATACAATGTCATACATTGTATCTATGTAGTATGTTATTTATGACTTGTAGGACATGATCAACTACAAAGTACATATTAGTCTTAATTCACTTCTATTCCCATGAAAAAAAAGTGACTAGGGATATTTAGAATGTTAATATCATAACTTCCAGGTTCTACTATCAAGGTCCTCAACCTTGATACCTCAAGTGCTTAATTATCATTCTCGGATAATTGTACCAAACACATTCCATATGTCAATACATGAAGTGATAATATATTGCCTCATAATTTTATTACTAAATAATAAAACTCACAAACAATGTATTGGGGCTAGTGCTTACACTGACAGTGCTTGTTAACAAGACCTTTGTACCAAATTATTTCCCTAATAATATAATCATGTTCATACTTGAACTTGTTTGTGCTCTTTCTTTCTCAAGAGCATGACCACCATGCTAGACTGAATGCTTGTTGTGTTGTCACCTGAATTCAACATATATAAATTCAAACTCTATTTCATAAACATTCTCGCCTGTAATATAACACCAACATACTTCGAAATACAATGTATTCAATTTATTCTTAATTCATTTGTTTATTTTTCTAATTATAGATTATTGTAATAGAAATGTTACATAAACCTTTCTGTAAAGCATTCGGAACTGCTACAACAACTACACAGTGCAAATGTTAAAAAACGTACCTCTTTAAGCCCCGAACAGTAATTCTTGACCTGAAAATATTGATAAACATAAACAAAAATATACGAAAAATAAATATAACAAAGGAAATCATGTGTTGCCTACCAAGAAGTGATTGTTTAACGTCCTAAGCCTAACAAATACCTCTAAACTGTAGTAGTTTTTGGAGGAGCGAGGGAGACAACCTTCCTATAAAGGTTTGAAATAATCTGCCAATGATACTGTTTTAAACGGTGACCATTTACCTTGAAAACACCTTTGTCAGGGTGAGATACCTCGACAGTGACATATAGGAAAACATGAGTCACTCGGAAGGGAATGAACAACCTGGATTTTAACTTCCCGAGAAAGCCTCAATAGAAGTTATACAACAAACATGTTTGCATTCGGTGAAGTGTTTTGCTAGTTTGAGCCACCAATCGTGGTATTGCTTGGAACGACCCTTATATAGTTTGTTGGTTTCATATGCCTCCATCCACCATTCATCCAACTCATTCAATTGAAACTTTCTGTACGTATCTATAAGGGCTAGATCAAGATTAGAAAATCGAATGGCCCAAAAGGCTTTATGCTGAAGTTCAACTGGAAGGTGACATACATTGTCATAGACTAATCTAAATAGTGTAAAACTTGTGGGTGTTTTAAAGGCAGTACGATAGTCCCACAAGGCATCCTTTAGCTTAACCAATCAGTCTTTTCTATGATGCTCAAATGTCTTTTCTAAAATGCATTTCAGTTCTCTATTAGTGACCTTTACATAACCACTAGTTTGCGGGTGATATGGAGTTGCCACTCTATAAATAACACCATACTTGTTAAGTGTTTTTGAAAATTGGTTGTTACAAAAGTGTGAACCCCTGAAACTAATAATTGCTCGAGGTGAGCCAAACTAAGAAAACAATGACTTTAGAAACTTAACTGCAGCCCTAGTGTCATTTGTGGGTAAGGCTTGTGCCTTGAACCATTTCAACACATAATCTAAAGCAACCAAACTACTTATTACCATGAGATGCAGGGAATGACACAAAAAGTCAATTCCCCACACATCAAACACTTTGGAAACAACAACAGAATTTTGAGGATTTTCCTCGTGACGATAAATATTACCTGAACGTTGAAAATTATCGCAAATGGTCACATACCTCTCGTGCCCTTAAATAAATTGGGCCAGTAAAAACCTGATCTATACCTCTAATGCTTTCCTTGTTGTGTGATTGGCGCTGTAATGACCTTCAGTTGGTCCCAAATGGCAGTGATTCAAAATCTACTAACCTTCCTCAACAAAAACACATCGCTGAATAACCTGATCTATGCAAAAGCGAAACAAAAAGGGTTCTTCCTAGAAATACTACTTCATATCAAAGAAGAATTTCTTCTTTTATTAATATGAGAGTTTTTTTGGAAGAAAATCAACTGTAAAATAATTTTCAATATTGCAAAACCATGGGTTTTGAGTATTTAGCTTGGCCATTAATAGTTCTTTATCAAGAAAATAATCATTGAGTAGTAGCCTTGTCTTTGGATCGTCGGTAATGCCCTCCAAACGAGACATATGATCAACTGCCACATTTTTAGCTCGCCGTTTGTCTTTGACCTCCAAATCAAAATCCTAAAATAGTAGTATCCACCTAATCAACCTGCACTTTGCATCTGTCTTATTCAATAGGTACCTCAAAGCCACATGATCAGTGAAAACAACAACTTTTAAAAGAATTAAATACAGATGAAACTTATTAAAGGCAAAGACAATACGAACTAGCTCCTTCTCTGTAGTGGTGTAATTCAATTGAGCTTTATTGAGCGTCTTACTAGCGTAATAAATAGGCTAAAAATGTTTACCATGTTACTGTTCGAGAACAGAACCTATTTTAAAGTTGTTAACATTGCACATCAACTCAAAAGGCATACTCTAATCAGGTGTGACAAAAATTGAAGCATGAATTAATCTCATTTTCATAACTCGAATGCAGATTGACATGCTTCATTAAAATCAAAGACTACATCTTTCTCGAGTAACTCGGTCATCAATTTGGTGATTTTTGAAAAGTGTTTAGTGAACTGATGATAAAACTCAGCATGTCATAGGAAACTTCTTACCACTTTGACAGAAGTAGGGGGTGGTAGATTTTCAATTATTTTAATCTTTGCTCTATCCACCTCTAGTCCCTAACTAGAGATTTTGTGTCGTAGTACAATGCCATCGATGACCATAAAAAGACATTTTTTCCAATTCAACTCTAAATTGGTGTCTTCACATGTTTCAAAACATGTACAAGATATTGTAAACATTGCCCAATAAAGTCACCAAAGACAGAGAAGCGATCCATAAATACCTCCATTATGTCTTCAATAAGATTATCAAATATCGCCATCATACACTGTTGAAATATGACTGGTGCATTATAGAGTTCGAACAACATCCGTTTGTATGCAAAGGTGCTATAGGGGCACTTGAATGTTGTCTTCTCTTGGTCCTCTAATGCAATTGGAATCTAAAAATACCCAGCAGGAGCATCTAGAAATTAATAAAAAGAATGACCCATTAACCTCTTAAGCATTTGGTCAACAAGTAGCAGTGGAAAATGGTCCTTGCGAGTGGCATGACTAAGTTTTCATTAGTTAATGCACACATGTCACCAGGTGATTGTACGAGTCAGACTGAGCTCGTTATTCTCATTAGCTACCACTGTAATTGCCCCTTTCTTTGCTACAACCTGTACCAGGCTAACCTACGCGCTATCCCATATCAGATAATAAGGCTTGCATTAAGTAGTATTATTACCTCAGCGTGATCTACATATTTCATCTTTGGGTTTGGATGATCCTGATGTTCCATGACTAGTTTGTACTCATCCTCCATCAGAATTTTACGCATGCGAAGGGATGGGTGAATCTCTCGAATGTCCAAAATCTTCTATGCCAAAGCTGTCCAAAACCTATTTTTAAATACCTATTTTCCTGATAAATCATATAAATGATGTAAAATCAAATATAAAGTCAGAGGAGAGAGAAAATTAAAAAGATATATACACGCTATTTTATAAAACTCGGCCCAATCCTGTTTATT
>CANYCX010234058.1:0-10135 GCA_948193385.1 Breynia disticha f. nivosa | reverse complement strand
TATATTCTCTTTATTTATTTCTTCTCAATTTTTCATTAAGGGAAACACGAAATATTTTACTATTCCTCCCTTCGTAAAAATATAATTTGTCGTCGTTTTTCTTTCACGATCGACTTCAATATTTTTGGATTTTTATTTTCTTAAAATTATTTATGTCTTCCCCTTAATTATTTATTTTTATTTTCGCGAAAAATTTATACGTATTTTTACGTATTTATGCGTATTTTTAGGATGTTACAGAGAGAGTGGGAGACGAAAAGTGTAGAGAGAGGTTTGTATGTGGAAAGAAGAAATGACATTTAGGATTTATAAAGTTAATCGGTTAGTACGATTATGCACTTTTGGCTATTTACTACATAATCCTCTTTCCACTCGGTTTAACTAGTGCCGATTCTTATTTCCTCTAACTTATTAGTTCATACATGACTTTCCACTCTCCTTCTACCGAATTTTATTTTAAATATTTCGTGAAAAATTTATTCTTTTTTTCTACGTATTTTATTTAAAATTTAATTAAATGGAAATTTTAGGGCGTTAAATAAAGGGTAGATGAATATACCAATCAGTAGTAGAGGCCACAGAGTAGAGACAATCTCAGGAACAAAGGACTCAGAACCTGCAAAATGGATAAAAATTATTAGCACATGGTCTTCTAAAATAAACTGGAATTGAAAGATATACCTGTACCTGTCAATTTGCGGTAGGTTTTTGCCCACCAGATTGGAACGAGGTGCGGTATCAATCTGTGCCTACAACTATGGGAGTGATGGGGTAGGAATCGAGATCAGAGCATCAAAAGGAGAATTCCTACATGTGGGTCTTGGCTTCTTCCAAGGAGAAGGAATCTTTCATGGAGAATCTCTTGGGCATGTCTCCAGGGAGACCTTTCACGATCCCAAATTGCTCGCATAATAGATTAGGAAAGTATGGGACTCGAGTCATACTTGAAGACTTAATCGAGCATTTAGTTGCATGAATGAAGCTGACTATGAGGTACTGGGCCTTAGTAAGCAAACACCAATCAACTAGTCATTCAAGAGGGGCTAAACGACTAAAAGAGCGAAGCGATATTAAGTGCAGGTTATAGTTATTGTCTTAAAGAAAAAGGAACTTAGCGGGAGTAACATCCCAAGAGAGGCTCGTTAGGAACTTTACAACATCTCTTGACTCCATTGTGCAGACACAACTAGTTAGGAGTACACATGTTGGACCAGGGGCAGGGGTTTCCAAATCTGGAGCCTAGAGAGCTAGAAAATATGAGAACAAACCATAATTGAATAAGCTAGGAGGTCCCTGGCAGCAAGTGTACTGGGTTTTCTGAGACTGCTGTAGATATCTATCGGTATCATTGGGATAATAAAATGGTGGCCAAAGCAGGTTTTGTACAGACATCATAGCATAAACCAAGGGCAGAACTTCCTTGGAGAGCCTACCACTGTTGTTGCTAGAGATGAAGCCGCAGAGAAGGTGCCAGAGGAAGGAAAAATATTGTTTCTCGAGGTCAGAAAGGCTAACACTGATAGAAATAACCTGCAGGTAAATTGGATTAGATAATCGCCATATACAACATAGAAAGAAAGTGTCAGATGAGAACTTATAGAAGAGAAGGTACTAGCTTTGTAGAGTTATTCAATGGCATCTTTAAAACCCGAATGATCATAGCTGCCAAGGGAGACAAGGCATGCGACTTCACAGTCTGAGATTGGGAGGCCAGTGAGGGCGATAATATCGTAAAGGGGGATTGACATAGGCCTATGCAGGAATAAGAATGTACTGTAGTCGTGGCTTCAGAAGTGCAATGCCTCAGCCAGCATGTAAAGGCAAGTATAATTGAGGTGGGTAGTTAATTATGCTATGTCAGAGATGCCAATAGATCTTCACATGCTCCTAAAGTGAGGAGAGAGTGTCTTCACCCAAAAAATGTAGTGTTTGGTTATCGTAGTCCAACAACAGGATCTTTTGTGGGGTGTAATCGCATTAAAGGATAGAGGCAAGGTTTCACCTTTGACCAATGGGAAAGGGTGGCCCAAAGGCTTGTTAACCATGGTAGGAGAAATGGTTTCCTGCATACAGATTCGAGTGATTAGTGTTATGGTTAAGGAATTGTAGAAAGGGATAACTACCTGGGTACCTGCGCCAATGGGGTTGGGGGTGCATCCATAGGGTCAGTCTCGAAAGCTGGGGTGAGCTTACGGGCTTGTGGTGATTCTGTTCCAAGGTCAAGAAAGGGGTTAGTTTTCTGACAAAACTTGGGCAGAGTCCCCTTTGTAATTGGAGATTTCACACTTGCAAGAGCATAAACAAATAGCAATAACACGACATGGCAATAGCTTTCCACCAGACATTTCGACACTAAAATACAATCTTCTATGGTCTTTGTTATACGTTCTAGTAAAACCTAGCAAACCCCCAGTAAGACATTAGCCTTGGCCTTTGGCTGGCTATTGAACAAATAGAAGGAAAGAACTTACCTGTTCGAACCTCGCGGTGTGAGAAGGAGAATGGAAGTTTCTATACACACATGTTATCTGAGGAATAGAGGAATGACGTGGGTTTGAAGGGCGACCCAGGGAAGCTTACCGGCCAAGGCGACGACTGGTGCAAGGGAAAAGACAAAGGAAAGAAGAGTGGGATGGCATATGTCTTCCTCCTTCGGTGAGCGTGTTCACCTTTCAGAAAGGGGAAAATGAGGCGTGAACGACGAGCGAGGGTGACGGGTGACGCAGCTTGAATGGTTGTGTGCGTTGGCTGATCGTCGGTTGCATTTGTGTAAAGGAAGGCATGTTTTGGTTATGGGTTTATGAAAGGGGAGTGAGGATCGACGAAGGAGGAACGGTTAGCGATTCATGGAGTGTAGGGGAAGCTGAGTTATGTGGGAGAACATGCAAGTTATTTGAATTGATAGAGGAGGATTCTGCATGGGAATTTCCCGCTCTTGGAACATGAAGTTGAGGAGATTCGGATGCAACTGCATTTTTTGCATCCACATGTTTTTTCAGCTTGAAAATATCTATACCCTTGTTACAAATAAAGTCTGGAATTCCTTTGTCAGTAACATTCCTATAGACTCGAAGAAGATCGGCCTAAGTCCTACTCGAGGGGTGAAAAATGTACTCGCTCAGATAGAATCGATAGTCCAATTCCCCAAACTGGATTCCAAGTTTCATGGCTGAATAATAGAGGGCAATATCATGAAGCCTAAATATATTAAGCCTTAAAATGTTGGGGGCAATTGTTTTACCCAAAATTGTGCAGGGCCCATGGGGTAGCCTACAGAAGGAAAACCCACAATGACATTATGCCCACGATCAATTATGGAAAGTCAGACATTGGATTATTACGAGATTATTTTGGGATGAAAAAGGAAATTCTAATAAGGAAATATTTGATTAGCTTAGAAGGGAAAGGTGACCAATTAGGAGTTGTAATTGATTTTCTACTCAAGGAGGACAAAGCCATGAATAATAGAGTTAACCAAGAGAAAGGGATCATCAACAAACATCGTGGAAAAAGAAACATCTTTTATTTCATATTGTAACCAATGACATTTTGCTAAGCATTTTCCAATTTTACCATTTCTTGTTTCCTGTTTATTTTTATTGTCAAATTGATGATTTGTCAAGAATCTTTAGGAAAAGATCGTCATGATTTTCTCAATTAGCAATTGTTTGATTTTTAGAATTTCAAATTTTGCGCGCTTTACTTAGTTTTCGTTTGGAATAATGTTAAAATTCCTGGCACGCTCCTATTTTCTTTCTAACATTGTTCATGCTTTTGTTGTTAGGAACAGACGACGTTTGTCACCATTCAATTGAGGCAAACATACTTCTAAAGAATAGATAAGATCATTTGGATATTTATGCGCATTACTTATCAACTAACTAATTTTACTAATCTTGTAAGTCATATAAGCTCCTAAGCTTTTAAAGACAACATTTATAACTAACACATATGAATTCTTAGTAATTCCACACATCATTTATCACACTAACTTTAATGATGTGGACAACGAAATCATCTTATTCAATTTTGCATGAACATCTTAATTATGTTGAACATATAATACTTTCCTTGAGTTTGGCCTTTCAAAATCAAGACTTTAACGCTCTTAGCTTCAATTATTTATATTGGAAAATATTTTTCCAAACTATATAATATTACTTATTGAAATTACTGTACTCTTATGTCTATTTCACTATTAATCGCTTTTGGAAGTAGTATATAATTAATCATTTATTACTTAAATAAATATTAACTATTGCATTTCAAATAAGGAATTTTGTAGTATTAAATTTGATTTAATATTTATTTTATTAAATTCTAATCTAGTGTTTGGTTCAAATAAAATTGAGCTCTACACACATTGTGGTAGAACCACAATATGGTAAAACGACTATTTTATATGTGCGACTACATTCACTATATTAGAGTTTAACTATTAAATAGTAAATGCTCTGAGGATATAATTTTATTTTCAGTTGCTAAGTTTTTATAACTTAGTCAACCCTATGTTCATTATGAGATAAATTAAAATTATAAAAATTTTATGTATCTTGAAATACAAAATTTATCACAAATGTACTAAATAATTGTACAAGGGTTAATAATATTTAAACTAATTAAATATTATTTATGAACATAGACCTAAAATTCTCAATACTTAACAAATGCTATTGACAAGATTTAACACAATAAATCTCAAATTTAGTTCAATTTTAGTCTCATTCCATTTTTAACATTTATACTACATATGCATAAAACGAATGATCATTTATAATACACATATTATAAATTCAAAAGAAATAAAATGAATCACGAAACTAATTATTTAATATATATATATATATATACACACACATCATACAACAGTAATATCCCAAAACTATTAATCAATATCAAATAACACCACATGAAAATTTTGTCCAAGGAAACTAACCTTTTTCAAACAAAATATCATCATCAACTACGAAAAAATACAATGCATTGTCAATGTTCATATCCTAAAAATAAGATCTCTATCTCATTCATTCACAATTGGGTGTTCTCTAGCCCAATTCTCACTTTAGGATTTGATTGTGTTAAAGATTCTCATCATCCTACAATCTCATCATTATCTCCCTCTAAGTCAATCACATTAACTTCTATATGTGAAAGAGGAAACATTGAATTAAATATAACAAATAAATATTTAGGGATATTTTCAAACCCTTGGAAAACAATTTCCAAGTAAGGACGACGAATAGTCTTGTAACTTTTAAGTTGCTTTACACGGGCATTATTGGCCAACTTTGCTCCAGTGCTAGTTAAGTTTGCAATAAATAGCTTACACTGTTGAGCATAAGTTAATATAGAATTTAAACCTTCAATCCCATAAATGGGTCATCAAATTCTACTCCATCACCAAACCAGAAACCCTTAAAATATTTTTCATTAAAGGCTTTCTTAGCAAAAATAAGCATTTTGCTTCATTCTTTCTAGCACTGAAACCACATTTCCAAATGATTTTCTGTATACCTTAATTTAACTCTTCAAACTGATTAAATACACCCACAATATCCTACTTATCAACAGAAGAATAAAATTTGAAAAATAATTTTTCTTCAAGTTTTTCCACCTCTCTTATCTCCTTTTGAGATGAGATCATTTTCGCACTCTTTATAAAAGTAGACTTTTTTATAACAAATATAGAAACAAAAAAACTTATTAGAAATAGAAAATAAAATCAGTAAATAAATGCATAATAAATTTACTGATATTTTCCTGACCATTTACAATATATTTACTCAAATAATTTTAAATAACACAATTAAAAATTACGCTCGAAATCAACTCTGAAAAAAATTATTTCAAGAAAATCCAAAAAAATATATCATAAAATCAAGAAAATTCAGAAACACATTCATGTAAAATTTGGTGACTGGAACAGCACGAACGCGCTTATATGCACCCCTAGAAGTTTACCCACGCGTTGTCGTCTACCACACACGCAAATTTGCACTCACCTCCACACGCTACCACATGGCACAATCCTAAGCTGTCACATGTACTGATGATGACTGGGATGCCGACATGGCACTAACTTCCACGTTTCATCACGTCATTAGCCATCTTGACATGGCAATAACGAGCTGGATGATGTGGCACTGACATGTCTCCCACATAGGATGACATGTGTTAATTCTTGGTTTGATGTTGTTGCTAATGCGTTGCCACGTGGGATGCCACGTGTGCTTTCCAATCTTAACTACTCTTCGACGTGTTGCATGTTGATTGGTCTACAACTTCCTTTGTTGACCCATTTGACCAGTTTTAAAAACTAAAAGTGTCAACATGGCATCTTTTTATTGGCTTGATCTCCTTTTTATCAGTCAACCGAGATAACTTCCCCACTAAAAATAGACCACGTTTCCCATTTGTTCCCCACCTTGCACTACTGAATCAATTTCAGTCGCACAAACAATGAGGTGGTGGCAACTAGAAATTAGACATCATAATATAATTATCAGACTATTTCTAATAGAAATTCTTATTTTTAGAAATTTCTAAAAAATTCTAAATTTCAACCTACTGTAATCCCAATGAAAGAAAACACAGTGTAAATAAACATAAAGGAAATGACTTATTTGTTCTTGATGTAGCAGAAAATATATTAAACCAAGAGCCAGTTCCAATCCTTCCTTCACTGAATTGTTCTGATTTCCTTTTCTTCGAGTGTAAGTATACTGTGTACGAATTTTATCCGCCTCTTTACCCAGTGACTTTTAGTGTCCAATTTCACAAATGCTCTCCTCTAATGGTTAGAGTAAGGAGTTAGTTTATTGGATTTATTTATATAGACATACATGAATGTCTATTTTTTCATCCTATAACACCTCATGGACATGCCCCAATAACAACTTTTAGATGTTACCAAATACCTAAAACTACTTTTGTGAGTCAAAAGCTACAGTAGTTTTTTTCGAGCAGCAATACCAAAAGCTACCTAAAACTTTTCAGGCAATAAAACCTCAATTTTATAGTGATTAATGCTCCATTTGTTTGAGAAAAAATGATTTTTTTAAGAAAGTATTTTCCATAAAAATTAAGTTTCTGAATGTTATCTTTTAAAAATATATCATTTGCTGTTTCATATTTAAATATTTAAAATTTAATAATGAATATAATTTTATATTTGAATAGAAAAATATTTCTTTAAAAATAGAATAAGAATAATTGTTATTTTTCTGTTTATTTTTAAAATATAATTTCATTAATTTATTTTTTATTGATATCAAATATTAAAAAATTAAAAAAATAATTTTTCGAAAATGAATATCTTTTTAAACGAACGGAACTTAAAATCTTTTAAATTTACATTCATTCCTTCAACTTTTTGACAATTTACAAATCCGCTGTTTTTTTTCATAACTGAAAATGAACCATTTGACAAGATTGTTTGGGCTGGGGCATGTGTGGAGCTTGAAACGAGTCATTTAGACACAAAATTGAAATTTTGTATTGTGATGACATCATAATCTTTTACGGGTGCCACTTGTACCTTATGCAAACATCTTTGTTTCCTAGATGAAGGTTACATGTGCGTAGCTCCAAATTGAAATTTCTCGCAAAATCGATATGATTTGATTGTTCACAATTGAAAACATAAGATGCATTCTCTTCTCGAAGTTTTCATGTCTATCATCATGTGATGTCCTATGGTCCACTCATTTGTCACTCTTATACCCTTTGTACATATGTCTATTGTGCTCATCTCTTGTTTCTTCTATAAATAATCCATCGAAATTTCAGTATAACTTACATTTTTTTCAATTACATTCATTTAACACTTTAGGCATTGGTTATTTTATTCATCTCAATTGTATCATCCGAAAGTTTATATTTTAACACTTTCTACACGATACACGATCTCCTTTTGATTACACAGTCGTATACCGGTCCGTGTAACACAAAAAATTTTTCAAAGTATTACATTGTTTACCATATAGTTTGGGTAGCTCATATCATAAAAAGTGTAATGTAAAAATGAAATCTAGGAGGCTATATGATAGACCATACAGTTCAGACTGTGTGTTATCAAATAATGCAATACCATTTGAGTTTCAGCAAGGTTGCACGGTTTGTCACACGATTTAGCGAGATAGTGTCCTTATTCGTGAATGTAAATTATGTTGGAATTTTTCAAATCTAATTGTTAACAAGTCAAGTTCAAAATTTAAAATTTTGTTAACCATAGCCAAGTCAGTGATAAATAATCAATAGAATTGATGGAGAACATTCAATACCTTGTGATTGAAGAATCTCATTGAATGCCAAAGTTATTAGTTTTAGTCGTAGCCTCAAACATTTTTCTAAACTATTTGTATGGATAAAATGAGTCATTTTTATTATCATTTATATTTCTCTACATATTATGATAGAACTATCCATGAATGAAATCTTAAACTTAAGTTTACATATGTGAAACATATGTTTGTATGATCTTAAATTAAGAGAACTCATTCAAAACATTCTTAGTCACTCACTGTTATGAGAAGAACGAGTGAATTAAGACTAGCATGCTCTCTACAGTTTAAAGGGTTCAGTCCTAGGAACTCAAAGACATTCAGTGTCAATTAAAGATCATAGATACATGCCTAAAACATGACATTTAGATTAGATTTGTTCATGATAACAGTACATGACATTGATTCATAAGTGGTTCTCATTACAAGTCTTACTTTGGACTTATTAAACTTAAAATCTCTTCAAAACTCTAGATGGATTATTGCATACTTTGACATATACCTAATGTGGCTGTAATAGAATGAAAGTATGTGAACAAGTACGTATGATTGATTCATATTAGAGAGCACGAGAAAATTTAGGGGATTACTATTAGTGTAAGTCCTAAGTCTAATACAGTTGTCTCATATAGATTTGCTTATCATTATAAGAGAATGATAAAGATAGGTAAATATGTTCTATCTTTCTTAATCCTTCTACTTAAGAAATAAAAGAATGATCCAGGATATTAGTTATTTTCAATTATCAGTGTGGGACACTAGATAGTAAAACATGTGAACAAATGATAACATCTAAACATCCCTAATTGATCATTGACAATGGGAATCACAAGGAACTAAAACTAGTATGTTGATCTGTGAGATGATTTTATTTCACCAATAATTGAATATGGATTACAAAGATACATTAAGAGAAGATGTATTAGATTGATCTACTAAATGAGAATGTTACATTGTAGAATAAAAGTCTTAAACATTCTCATAGTGGTTCTTATATTAGAATTCTAAGACTTGAAGTCTTTGTTAGTCTTGGGTGTATTTTATTATATTTTGACATATACCAAATGTGGTTTGTAACTAGGCTGCAAATAGGGTATAATTGGGCATGCTACAGTCCATGCTAAAGTGACAACTAAGAAGTGAAAGGATTGCTACTATCAAAAGAGATATGATATCACCGGCTACTTGATCTGTGACACTAAGTAGTGTGCAACCACACCCAGATTATATGACGAGATCATAAGTTTGAGATTGTTAGTTTGACAAATGGGATCAAGAAAGTTATAGTACAAAATAAGGGTGATTCATTCTATTTCTTATGTTGCCATAATATCAAAGTACAACAGATCATTTAAGAAACTACAAGGCATAAAATTCCTTGTTGTTGAATTGCATTTACTTCGATGATTATTAATTTTAAAGAAACTTAATAATATTTAATTAGAATTTTATAAGTTGAACTCTATATGATGAATAGAACAAAGATTGTTGCCATTGAAATCCAGGATTTTAAACTTTACTAAATGGGCTTGTTGTTATTTTCTTAGAAGAGGTAAAGAAATAATTTTAGTATCTTCTTTAGATACTGATGGATTTAATTTCACTATTTGAAATAGTGTTATTAGTATTCATTTAAAAGGCATGTGCTATGGCTATGAAATTCCAATTAATGGCTTATATGTGCTAACATGGATAACATAATGTCTATCTAAGACAAAATACCACATGGTTACCTAAGTTTAACATTATCCTTTGTGACCTTGTTTGTGGGATACACATTGAAAGACTTATATAAAAAAGTGTTTTATTCATTTGACCTGGAGTCTTATGTTAAATGTACATCTCATTTACAA
>CANYCX010234037.1:0-12702 GCA_948193385.1 Breynia disticha f. nivosa | reverse complement strand
TATTTGGTATAGATGGAACTTGAATGTGATATAATTTGTTTGGCTATTGTTGATGTGAGATTAAATGTGTTTGAATGATGTATGTATATATGTGTATGCATAAATATGTACTAAAGAAGAATTATGGAATGTAATAGTTGTTTGAATTTGAGATAATTGGGGATTAAAAAGGTGATTATTGCTTAATTGTGATGAGATTGATACTTGATGTGGATGTTATGTTTAATTGTTTTAGATATGATATTTTTTATGATTTAATGATTGATTTGAATGGTGGATGAATTGTAAAAGATAGGAAATTGTTTGGTTGATTTGATATTGTTATATGGTGAAAGATTAAATTAAAATGTGTTTTGGTATGAAATTTGCTGGACAGACAGGCAAGTACGCGGAGTAGCCCCTAAGTACGCGGGGTGGCAGCGAGTCCGCGTAGTCCGTTCTGACACCGCGTTCTTTGAGTTTCAAAACTACGCGGTGTGGGAACGACTCTGCGTAGTATTGAACGACTCTGCGTAGTCGTTAACCAGCCTGCGTTCTAACATGAGAACATGAAAAATTGTTCTTCTTAGGCACATTAGAGGATGAATATTATAAATTTTGAAGTGTATGATCGTGTTCCAATATTTAAGAATATTATTAATTTGGGTTGTGTGATTTTAAAAATTATTATTTTAAATACGAATGAAACCGACCCTATGTGGTTAAGTTGCTTACTGAGTATAACTCACGCAATTATTTGCCTGTAACGCTCTGCAGGACGTTAGAAAGATTTCTTTTGCTCGTGACGAGGTGCAAAGCTCGAAATTTTGGAAGTTCACAAAGAAGAGTCAAGGCGGCAGGGTATATGTTTTGGATTAGGGTTGTTTTTACATGACAAATGTTGTATTTGATTATAGGTATTTTGACAAGGTTATAATTGAAAATGGACTCAGTTGGAATCTAGTTTCTTTTATAACCTAGGAATTTTTGTAAAGATATTTCGATATATGTATATATAGATGTTTGCAAAACGAGTTTGTATGATTTGAACCTTCCTTTATTAAATTGTATTGTTATTTTATTTGATTTTCAATTAAACTTTGATTTCCGGGTTTAAGTATCATTCGTAGGAGGGAAGTATACGCGGATGATATTTAAATTCGGGGGTCACAAACACACTTTTGCACATTTGTTTACAACATCAATTATGTATAGTAAGTAAATTTCAACATACTATAGCTCATATAGTCATATTCAAATTAAAGTATTTACCATTCGTATACTTAAAATAAACCATACATTTTTCACACATTATACAAGACTAAGATATCTCATATAAGCATTCATATCTCAGAAAATAATAGTCACACATGCGAAATATAAATGCAAATCAGATATATGCATATGAATGGCAATGCAATCACATGCGATATGCCCCACGGTATTCGTCTCTTTTCTTTTCATTTTTCCCTCAATCCCAGGCCGGCATCGTACAAAGTACGACATCAAGCCCAGCTCGGAAAATCATTAGTCCAACATTAAGATCTCTCTCGAAATAATCCTCAGGCCGAGCCCAGGATATCAATCTCAGTGTCACATAATGAATGCAACACAATGAATGTACAATGCATTCATAAGTCTCAAACTTAATCAAGTATGCTCAATAAGCAATACATGCCTATATACATATCACAAAGCAATACATGTCTCAATATCAACATATAATCAACCATGTGTCAATTATAATCAAAATAGCATACTTATACACATTCAAAATAAGAATTTCATCAATCCATAATAACCTCATCATTTCAATAACAATACCATGCTCAATAAGCAATCCAATACTTTTCATAATCATTAAGAAAACATATACATTTCAACAATCAATCAATAATCAACTATATGTTCACTAAAACATATAAATGTCAATCATACGTCAATTAAGACATGTAGCCAAAAACATATCATTTTCAATATGGTTCTTCTATATTTAGCAACCTCAACACAACATTATAGGCTTTCATGTATATAAATTTATATTGGCCTAAAGAAAATCCACTCAACCATCATACAGATCCTCCTGTACGTAATTAATCATACACAATCCATTAATTAATCATTCACACATTGATTCTTTACTTAGAATCATCAAAGCATCATTTATAAACCTTAATTCATCCATATGTCAACATTTCCAACAATTTCCTTAATGAACTAATCTTCATATCCATTCTTACCATGATTTACATATCATAAACCATATACAAAGAATCATTCAAATCCCTATCACATAATCATAAGTATTTCTAGCATCAATTTCAGTTGAAACACTATTGATCGTCAAATTTTAGCATATCTTTCGTAACCCTTTGTAAACCATATATTAGCCACTTAACTTGTTGACTTTGTGTTGATTTCTTGCAAGATTTGTACTCCGCATGGTGGACAGTGGAGTACGCATGGTCGTTACAACTGTGCCTACTTTGCTTCCACAATGTGTAGTTTGCTGATTTCACCATTCCTCCCTTTTTTTTGGTTGTTTCCTATCAGCCTTATATCAACCTTCAGTCAGCCTTCTTATACCTCAATTTAATCATTTATTTTTCATAATTTAATCATTACTTTCACAAAATAAATTTTCGAATGTTATAGTTCTCCCCTTCTTAGAAAATTTCATTCTCAAAATTTAAACCAAATCAAAACTGAAGTAAAACCAATCAAGTCATCAATCAAACCACTATTAAAATGATTACTTGTATGAAAAGTGATTCTAATAAGCTTTTGTACTTAAAAAGGTAAATAATGAAAATCTAAATGTTAGAGGGGGAAAATGAAAATACAAATATGTAAACTATGTGTGTGTACACAGTATGATAGTTATGTAATAAGTGTTTTGAACAAAAATTTAAGCACTTGGTGATAAGTCAAGTGCGAATGAGAATGAATAACAACAAAGATAATGTTGGGTTCAATAAATTCTTGTTGCAATTATGGCATAAATTGTCAAGTAACGAGGAAAACCTTGTGGAAGAATATGAGTGGAATTGTGAGCGGCAAATTGAGGCCAAAATGGAACTTAAGAACTTGGGAGAAATCTAAGTAGCTAGTGAGCGTATGAGCGTTTCCCATGAATTATGGAAGTTATTTAGAATGGTATATGGATTGAGTCCCGTACAAAAATTCAAATGAATGGACTTATTGGTCAAAGTGACCGACTAAGCACTGGGTGGGTGAAAGGTAAAATTTAGTCGAGGACTTAAGAAGAGTAATTAACCTATTGTAAGGAAGAATAATAGTGTATACGAGAGAAGTAACCAAAGATAAAAAATTTGAGGTATCCATGTAAATGATATTGGGAGACTATGGTAAAGTAAATTTGAGGATTTGATTGTGGAGTGTGACCATTGAGGTTACTATCACTCGTCCTTTATCTTGAAGGTAGTGTCAGAGTCGTACTTTGTTTGAGAAGGTGCATTCTTTGACTTCCTACATAGCTTTCTTGGCCAAGGATAGGTCATTTCTTATATTTCTCAAAGAAGATATACATTTGTTGTATTCCTTCTTATGCGTACGCAAAACATGTTCTTGCTTACCTACCTTGGGCTGACATTACCTGATAAATGGGAGATCGCGAACATAGATATACTTACGAGAGTTAAGGGAGAGAGTTTTTGAGGAAATGAAATAGAACAAGATGTAATGATGAGACATAGATATTGGTTTGATGAGGTGACCTCATTCGAGAACGTTTTGAGTAATTGTTTGTCGAGAGAAATAGAGTTTTATAGGATGTGTGATGGTGCTATAATTAGCAATATGAAAGGTGATGTGCCTAGTGCATATTGCGAGAAAATGAGCACACGAAAATGCTGTAGTCTATGAGTACAAGAAAAACGCTAAAGTGGAACTTATGGAAAGACATGTTCGAGTGCTCATTGGAGTACTCGATGAATAGAGACGAGCTGGAGGTTATGATGTGGTTGTATGAGTAGACAATAATTTGACCAAGAGTCGATGAAAGATTGAGAGTAGTTGCAATGGCAAATCAAAAGAACTTAAGACAAGTTTAAGCCGACTGTTGCCTAGAAGGATGGTTGACATTCGGTATAAATGTGACACCCAAATTCGACTACCATTCAATTTATTATACACTCTTTTCTCGAATGGTACCCGAACTTGGAAATCAATTATTTTAAGAAAATAATAATTTAAAGGTAACAGAGTAAAAGAAACATTTACCTATGTGCAGTTGATTATCATCTCAAAATGTTTTCGTTATCTACCACCATGGATTATAAATGTTTTGAAATAATTACAGATATAGTTAAGCCAAATGCATGTTTTCGAATCCCAAATAGGTTTTGAATAAAAATAATTCATTCAAAAGTCTGCATGTTATGACAACACCTCAAAATAATTACTCATGCATTACACTGCTAACATATATATATATATATATATATTACACTGTTTCCAATTTTTTCCTAGTGCACGGCCCACCTCGGTTCTTCGGTCCCTTAAGTAGCAAGTTTGCCATCGCACCGCCGCTGTTTCCCTTAAATCCCTGCCCACACGGCAGACATAAAACGCAGTGAGTTATGAAACTCAATAAGTAACACTTATAGACATGGACAACTGTCCCTATTTTATTTAATAAATTTTATTCATTCCACAGTAAATCATAATAATACAATGAGATTTACATCATCACACAGTCATACGACAATTAAACATTCAATAGGATTCTGATCAAACAAACAATCATATATATAAACATTCTCCAAAACCAGAAACCAGCAATCCACGCGTGATCACTTTGAACTACATACGACGGTGCCGAACTACGCGCTGCCGCTGCCACCACGCGTAGTTCAGGTGCAATTAGACGAGTGATCGGGAGCTAAGTACGTGTGGTCATAGCGACTGCGCGTACTTAGCTACCACTGCATTTTGATCTCTGATTACCTGCAAGAAACCTTTAACAAAACCTCAACAATCATAACTTACACATTTCAATTTACCTAACATCATTTAACCTTCAAATTCCACCCTTAATCAACCTAAATCATTTCATTTCACATCTAGATTCCATACAAATAGTAAATGATCATTTAATCAAATATCAACAACCATCTCCCAACATATTTAATCCATTCTCAATGGCATTCACTCAATATTTCCCTTAAACATGTCAATACATATATCTATATTCATATGACATAATTGTCACTACACTTCAACTCAAGCCATAATTAACAAACAAAACAAAATTATCACCTAATGATATAGGCATGGCATTTACCCTTTCATTTATACATAATCAAATACGATAACCTTATAATGCACTTTATTTCAACATCATGTGCACATTATAAGCATAGATATAAAATCACACTATCAACTCAAAATTATCCTTGCCATATGAATTGCAGAACATTCTTAGCACCTTTTTATTTATGATCATAACAATTAAGTCCGTTATATTTGGAATTTCAAACCATACCACAATTGTTAGTGAACATACTCAAAAAATTGCTCAAGTACGTTTACTCCTCAATCATATAAACCAATTCATACCATAGGTTCACATAGAACACATCATATGCAATGTGATGAATGCGAATGCATGATATCTAATGCATTCTTAAGTATAATCATCCGGAATCCCATTCTGTTTTAAATTTATGCCATGTTTTGGCCATTAGATTGACGTTTACGAACGGGCCTTTCGACTGGGAGTATGTGGTTATATAATTGGATCCATATTTATACCTTTACTTTGCCTGAATTTTGCCCTTACTTGGCCTGGCACACTTGTATACACGTCTGCATAACAAGTCATTTTCCATTGTGCCCGGTGTAGCATTTCGTCATATACTACTAGTAATATTTATTTAAAAGTCTGTAAGACCTCCAACCCATCTCCTGTGTGCTTGGGAATTCCCCGTCTCACCCCAACTAGGTTGTTGATATACCCTCAGAGGTCATATCACAGAATTAAATCCACGACATGTGATATACCCTTTACTATACCCACTCCCTCATTACGCTAACAAGAGCCCTTTCATTATTATTTAATCTTTGCTCCTTATGACCCCCTATGCATGAATGTTGTGTATACATTCCATGTAACCAATTCATGCATCCACAAGCCAATCATGTTATGCTTCACAATGAATGATCAACACACTCATATATCCCATTGCCATTCTCATAAGCATGCTCAATCAATCAAATTAAATAAGAACTGACATGCTTAATGTAATATTCCGATATCAACAAGATATCATGTGACCCCTGAATTCAAACATCACTCACGTATAACTTCCCTCCTGTAAGTGATACTTGAACCCAAAAATCAAGTATTTGATTTTTAATAATATAAGATAAACAATTAAGAAATAAAAGTTGAAGGACATATGATAACAAACTCACTTTCATAAACATTCTATAAAGTTTACAAAGAATATTTTGCGTCCAAAATAAATTTACAAACTGGCCTGGGTTATAAATGAAATAAGAAAACGAAAATTTCCTATTTCTATGATAACCTGCCAAAATACATTTCATGAAAAATGTATACACAATAAGTCATGTACAAGATCTCAAAACCCTAATCCAGATAACTGCACAGCACACCTCGGTCCGTCTCAATGAAATCTCGAAAATCCGAACAACGCGCACCGTCTTAACCAAAATGTAGCTTCTCAAATACATGCCGAGCATTGCAGGCAATAAATTGCGTGAGTTATAAAACTTAGTAAGTAACATAACCATAAATGATCAACTTTAATCAATATCATTTACATAATCCATATCATCACACATTACATTTTCATTCTTTTCAACATTTATACCCAATTAACCTTGAGTT
Source organism: Breynia disticha f. nivosa (assembly GCA_948193385.1). NCBI lineage: Eukaryota > Viridiplantae > Streptophyta > Magnoliopsida > Malpighiales > Phyllanthaceae > Breynia > Breynia disticha. The sequence continues at coordinate 5,846 of CANYCX010234037.1, read as the reverse complement.
GATTTAGGATACAAATGACAAAAACAATGAGTTTTGGCCCAATCTGACCGCCTTCATGATTTTATCAGATTACACGGTTTTGTCAGTGTAAGTTACGCCTTGTCCGTGCAGTACGCCAGTGGTGGTACACAGACTCAGTGAATTACACGGTCATATCCGTGTACTTTAGGCCTTGTTTGTGTATCACGCCAGTGGTGTTACACGAACGCTAACTAAGTACACAAGCAAGTCCGTGTACTTTTGTTCTTGTCTGTGTAAGTCTCCAGCACTGTTTTAACCTTCCAACATTCAACCTAAATCACATTAAACACATATACATTCAACCCAAACAATTTTCAATTGAAGTTTATCATCAAAACCATCTTTTAACATCAAATCTAGCTTCCAAAACATAGTTACCATCAACATAACACATCCAAACATAATTGACAACGTTCAGAACAACTTTATATTTACAAACATACATATCACAATTGAACATTATGCTTTGAGTGATATCCATTCCAACACCACCATCAATCAATACCAAAACATATAACACATTTCACCAAAATCACCATCATAAATCAAGCTGCCAAATTACATTTACCATTAACAAACTCATCTCAATATAATCAACAACATTCCAGATTTGCATCAATTTAGTAATGCTTTCACACAAAGTGACCTGTAACCACGTAAATGTGATTTGTCATGAATGCATGTTCACTAACACATTGACTAGTATGATAATTCATACTTCAACTCTAATTTCTTCACTAGACTTACACTTAGCCATATTATAAGACGTTTGCAAATGGGCCTCGCCGGCCAGGAGTATAGGTTATAAGATAATGGAACCATTTATAATATTGCACACAAAGTGCCTCAATTTGCACACAAAGTGCCTCAATTTTGCACACAAAGTGCCCATAATTGGAACACTCTCACAACTGTAAGTGTCGAGAGTTTATCCGCACGTGCCCGGTATAGTATGTTTTATATACTATCCGTTTAATCGTTTATTGTTCACACAGAACCATAACCACTCATTCTTTTTCATTTACTCACAAAGAGTCCATATATTTATGCTCACAAAGAACCCCAAACATCTTATTTACTCCCTAGGAGTTTTCATACTATGCTTGACAATCAAATGTTGACACAATAATCAACTAAACTCAAATCAATCAATAGTTCATCAAGCACAGTTTCCACAACATAAATACACATAAACATAATGTCATCCATCCCATTTACTTTCAATCAATATTCCAACACAACAACACATTCTCATATACCACATCACCAAACCACATCACTCAAAGATTTTTACATATCAACAATCATTAATTATACTCAATTTCACCAAACACAACAGATTCACAAACTCAACATTTCAAAACACAGCATTTTGATACACAATGCTAACAAGCAACAGAAGTCGCGCTCGTGTTACTTACCTATTAAAAGATCGCCTAATGCCCCGTCTGGGAACCTCCTTCTCCCTGTTTAGGTCCTCCTAAACACAATTAGGGATTACGTTAATTACATATACATGTGTAAAATTTTACTAAACGATAATTGTATGATGCTATGACATTTATATGTACATATGTATTATGTTCCTCTATTCTTCTTTCTCTCTCATTTAATAATCCCAACTACCCTTCACATAACTTTCTTCTTCCATTAATACCAAGCATCTCCAATTTACTTATTAGCTTCACTTAAGTATACTTTTACGATTTCAACTATCCGACATAAAATCTAAATCCGATTTCTCCCGATTCTCTTTCCAAAACCCTAAACAATTTTCTTTACTCCAAAATTACTCATGCATCCTTAAAGACCCAATCAAATTTGCCATCAAATTAACCTTACTTGATCCCGAAGAACTTAACCCTAACAACAACACTTAAAACCGAACTTAGGGTTTGAAAATGAAATCCCGTCACTCTAACCTTTCCAACTTTAAACTCCAATTTCTAATACCAAATCCATGAATTAACACCAAAAATGAATACCAATGGTTACTACAAATCTTAGGCTTTCCAATAAGTCATATTTCACTCAATTCGGAGCTAAATTGAATGAAATATGATGTCGGAAAGTCGAGACATCAACAAAAACGTGATTCAAGGATTTTCAGTTGAAGAAACTCACCAAATCAAGCTCTCAATCGGATTCCACAACTCCCAAACACCATGTTTCGTCGAGGTTCAAGGTTAGCTAGGAATTTCAGACTTTGGTTCGGATTTTAAAAGACAAGAACGTGTAAGTGAAGGAGTGTAGAGTGAGAGAAACATGTGAGCTTATATATAGCTCGGGAATGACGATTTTACCCTCAGCACTACCAACTATCTTTCTTTCTGATTTTCTCTCTCCCGGTTGAACTAACCTCAATCTATTTTTAACTCACAATATATCCCACACTCCCCACTGATTTTTTTAATTAAATGATTTTGCAAAAAATTCCTCACATATATTTATTAAATATTCAATTAAAATCTAAAAATAACGTAAAATGGAGGGTGTTACAGCTCTCTCCCCTTAAAAGAATTTCATCCCCGAAATTAAATCGTACCTGAGTCTAGAAATAAATGAGGATAATGCCTCCGCATCTCCTCTTCCACTTCCCAGGTTGCTTCCTTCAGAGAATGGAAACTCCATTTGACGTTTACCATCGGTATGTCTTTAGTCCTGAGCTTACGAACCATTCTAACATTAATCTCCACAAGCTCCTCCGTATAAGTCAAATCTTTCAAAATCTCCATTTCTGGCTTCTCAATTACATGACTGGGATCCGATCTATACCTTCTCAACATGTTAAAATGAAAAACATCATGTAACCTCCATAAATCTTCAGGTAACTGCAATCGGTAGGCCAGAGGTCCAACTTTTTGCACAATCTCGTAGGGTCCAATGAACCTCGGACTTAGTTTACCACTCTTTCCAAACCTCACGACTCCCCTACAGGGCGAAACTTTTAAAAACACTTTGTCACCAACATCATAAGTAATTTCTCGTTTATGCTGGTCAGTGTAGCTTTTCTGTCGGTCCTGGACAACTTTCATACATTTCTTGATTATCAGCATTTTATGAATTGTCTGCTGCACCAGTTCTGGTCCCTCTATCTGCCTAAGACCTTTGACATCCCAGAATACTGGGCTTCTGGATTTTCTACCATATAGAGCTTCAGACGGAGCCATACCGATGCTGGAATGATAACTGTTGTTATATGCAAACTCTATAAGTGGCTAGTGTTCATCCAGTTTCCTTTGAACTGTAAAATACAGGCTCTCATCATATCCTCCATAGTTTGTATCGTCCGTTCAGACTGACCATCAGTCTGAGGATGAAAAGAAGTGCTGAAATTCAGCTTAGTTTCCATTGCCGCTTGCAAACTACCCCAGAATTTTGAAGTAAAACGGGGGTCTCGATCAAACACAATGGAAACTGGTACCCCATGGAGTCGAACCACTTCAGACACGTAATTTTCTGCCAGTCTGTCTAAAGATTCATCCTGCCTCACAGCTAAGAAATGTGCAGAATTCGTCAATCGATCCACTATGACCCACACTGCATCATTTTTCCTGAAAGTTCTAGCCAATCCCATCACAAAATCCATTATGATCCTTTCCCATTTCCATTCCAGAATTGACAAAGATTGCAACTTTCCAGCTAGGGCTGGATGTTCTGCCTTTATCTGCTGACAACTCAGACATCTAGCCACGTATTCTACAATTTCTCTTTTCATACCTACCCACCAATACAGAGGTTTCAAATCTTTGTACATTTTAGTGCTGCCAGGGTGAACAGAATATCGTGAAGCATGTGCTTCCAACAAAATCTCTTCCTTAACCTCTAGAATGTCAGGTACACAAAGTCTATCCCCATAGTACAGAACACCCTGATCATCCAGTGCGTATGGTGTTTCTTTTCCCATTTCAACTATCCTTCTAGCTGCAACAAATCTTTCATCTTCCATCTGCCGTTTCTTGATCTGATCTTGAATAATCGGTCTAACCGATATATTCGCTAACAATCCTTCCTCGATAACTTGCAACTCTAACCTCAATTCTCTCAGCGCAAACAACGATTCCACTTTGTACACTACACTATCATCCGTCGTTTGAGACTTCCTACTTAGTTCATCCACCACTGCGTTGGCTTTTCCCCAGGTGGTATTCTATTGAACAGTCGTAATCTTTGAGCAGCTCAATCCACCTCCTCTGTCTAAGATTCAACTCCTTCTAAGTGTTGATATACTTCAAGCTTTTATGGTAAGTGAAAATCTTGAAGGTTTCTCTATAAAGATAGTGCCTCCAAGTTTTCAAAGCGTGAATTATCGCTGCAAGTTCTAAATCATGTGTAGGGTAATTAAGCTCATGTGGCCTTGGCTATCTTGAGGTATAGGCTATTACTTTCCCAACTTGCATCAGCACACCACCTAATCCCATACCAGAAGCATCCGTATAGACTACATATTCTCCATCAAAGGACTGCAGAGTCAACATTGGAGCTTCTGTCAGCCTTTTCTTGATCTCCTCAAAGCTACTTTGGCATCTGTCACTCCATTCATATTTAGCAATTTTCCTTAGCAAGCTTGTTATTGGCCTCGTTAAAATGGAAAAATCCTGAATAAAACGCCTGTAGTAGCCTGCTAACCCGAGGAAACTTCAGATTTTAGTTGCGTTCTTGGGTACCTTCCACTACTCTAGAGCTCTGACTTTAGACGGATCTGGTTGAACACCCTGACCCGAAATCACATGCCCCAAGAATGCTACTTTCTCCAACCAAAACTCACACTTCAAAAACTTCGCATACATCTGTTTCTCCCTCAAAATTTGCAATGTCACCCGCAGATGTTCCTCGTGTTCTGCTCAACTCTTTGAATATATGAGAATATCATCAATGAATACCACAATAAAGGTATCCAGATAGGGTTGGAATACTTTGTTCATGAGAGCCATGAACGCTGCAGGTGCGTTAGTCAATCCGGAAGGCATAACAGTGAATTCAAAATGTCCATGCCTTGCTTAGAAAGCTGTCTTAGGTATCGACTTATCCTCTACATGTAACTGTCCATACCCTGACCTTAGGTCAAATTTGGAAAATATCGGCGCACCCCGTAATTGATCCAACAAATCGTCAATCCTAGGCAACGAGTATTTGTTCTTTATCGTCACCCTGTTCAACTGGCGATTGTCAATACATAACCGCATGCTTCCATCTTTCTTCTTCACAAACAACACCGGAGCTCCCCACAGTGAAAAAGGAATAAGATCAATCATAATGACGACAAATGGATAACATTTTACGAGTGAGACATGATCAAAATGGTCATGAAGGATGTATTGTGACATTGAGATAAGTATATGTGCAGTTTAATATGAAAGTGGAGATTATATGACTTGGGAAAAAGAAGATTTGATTGTACTTATGAATACAGCTTTATATGAAAGAGATGTGAGACATAAATAATACGTTGTGGATTGATTGTTATGGAATGGCTTTAGAGTGCCATTATTGTTTGAGGGGGAATCAGGTCGGAATGGCCGATGTCTCCCCTGTACCCCGGCATGTAGAGACGCTAAGGGATGCCTTACTGAGTAAATAAAATATACTCACCTGTCATTGCTGGATCATGTGCAGATTAACAGGTACCAGAGACGGGACGACGTGATCGGCGAGGTTAGCAGTGCGATACTGAAGGTCGAGCTTCCAGTGGTTTAAATATTGTGAATGCTTGTGCATGTTTTGTATCTATACATACATTAGTATAGATGAGACTTATAAGTTGTCATATTAAATGATTTTTCCCGCTTCCGCATTTCTAACTAAACCATATTGACATATATATG
>CANYCX010233975.1:0-13815 GCA_948193385.1 Breynia disticha f. nivosa | reverse complement strand
CAATGTTAAAAAATTCTCTCATAAACATCAAAACACAATTTCAAACCTAATTTAACAAAATCCAATTTTCGTCACTATTTACCACAGATTTTCTAACCTTAATTTCAGCTACCCAACATGTATATAACACCAAAAATTTGTTACAAATGCTTAGTACACATCCTAAGCTTTCCAACAAGCTATTATACACTTAAATCAGAGCTAAATTCATGGATTTATAGCATTTGGAACTTAGGTATAAAATAAAAACGGGATTTCACAATTAACTTCAAGAAAACTTACCAAGATTATGTCCTTCTTTTGATACTTAGGCTCCCAACACCAAAATTTGTACATGGATATGGATGATTGAGAGTTGGAAGGAAATTTTTAAGAATGAAGGATGAAGAAATCGTATGAGGAGGGGAGAAGAAATAAAGAAGAAAAGGAAAAGAGGAAAAGGAGAGTAAATTAGGGAGATGGTGGGTTTTGGTCGGGTGAGTGGAGTTGAGTGGGATGGAAGAAGATGCCACTTTTACGTCTTGGGTCTATTTTGCTTCATAATTTATTTTACCCCGACTCAAAATAATTTCCCAATTTCGAAATTATCGAAATTCATAATCTTAATATCATTGTCTTAATCTCCCCGTTATTTATTTCTTATCAATTATTTATTTAAATAAACGTGAACAATTTATTTAACTCCTCCAATCATATTAATGTATTTTGTCGTCGTTTCCTCTTTCACGATCGACTTAAACATTTCCGATTTTTAATTTATAAAAATTTTACATTTTTCACCAAATTATTAATTAAAATAATTCGCGAAAAATTTCCCAGTATTTTATTCGTATATTATTTTAATATTTAATTAAAATACTACATTTTTAAGGAATTTTGGGGTGTTATATACATGAGTGAATAAAAGAAAAAAAGTGCCTAAGTGCATACATTACATATATGGAGAGTTCGAATGAATCATAATATATGATAAAATGTATATATTGTGACACCCTAATTTTCATTTATCTTATTCTCTCCGTATATTCATTCGTCATTTCATTGATTATAACTCATTGAAGTTATATATATTTTGCTTTAGCATAAAACATTATAAGGGTAAAAGATCATGGATTTATTAATGTAGACATAACATAAGCGTTCTTACAATGTTTTTCACTCATAATATACTAATCATAGCACATAAAAGTTTACTTTAGGTTACCAACAAAACAAAAACACTTTTGCTCGATATGGATGCAAATGTACACAAAATTTTGGAGGGAACATTACATTGACCTAACTTTGTAGACTTGAATGTATGCTTCTAAAAATATGAGAGAAATTGTTTATTAATTTTTTTGTATCGAATTAGGTCACTTTTTATGTATTTTTCTAGCCCTATGACTAGAATTATCTTCCTTAATGTCAAAATTTCATCTTTCCATTCGCTTATATTTAAATTTTAATAATTTTTAACTTTTAAAATTATATGTATATGTAAATGTTAATTACATTACAAACTATGAGAGGGTACAAAAGCATTAGATATATTATCTATCTTAGATTAAGTAAGTATAACTCCTGAGTTTAAATTTTCATATTTAATATGTTTTTTAATTTAACATTAGATATATGATAATGAAATATATATATATATATATATGTGTGTGTGTGTGTGTGTGCGCGTGTGCGCGCGCGTGCGTGTGTGTGCGTGTGCGTGTGCATGTGTGTGCGCGTGCACGCTCATGCAGTGGTCTGTAGGAGCACACTTGAGTGCCATGAGATTGAAATAGTCAAAGTGTTTTATTTGATGAATGACAATAGTTATGCAGAATACTACATGTGAAAAATCACTGCCCTGTAACCCTAAAAACCAACTAAAAACTTTGCATTGAATACAAAAGAATTTATCATTGTGTGCATATTTGTTTGGCATCTGATTTCATTTGAAATTAAAGAAATATAAAAGAATGTGGTTGAAAAGAGTGAAAACAAAATAACAAGGATCAAATTTAAAGATAAAGGTAAACGATGGAAAAATTTTAAAAGTAACATATATACATACTCAATACCATCAATTAGGTCAACAAACACAAATCTACACACATCAAAACCCTCTAAAAAATTTCATAGAACATCTCCTAACCTTCCTAATTTAGAAATAAGAAAATTTGAGCTGGTTAGGAAGAAAAATCCCATTGACTTCAACTTAGAAACAAGGTTAGTTCACTATCCCAAAACTTTCATCTTTTTTTACTAAAAGTTAGCAATTTTTAAAAAATAGCTCCAAACATGTTTTTGGTTATAAGTTTTGTATCTACAAGTTATGTTTGTTGAAAATTGGGAAATTAAACCTAAAAGCATTTGTTTATAATTTAGAAGATTGAATTTTTATAGTTTGACCTACCTTGTTGAACCCGAAAGCAAAAACACTAGATAGTGAGGAACATTTCTCTTTGCTTAACAAATCCATGAAAATGTGCTTTAATAAACCAAAAATTTGTGTTTGTCTATTTTTAGATCTTTTTTAACCAACTAATTTGGATTGAAACATGAACAGCCATTTGTTCGTGTAGCAATACACAATCAGTGAGTAAATTAATGAATTGATCATGTAATATTCAAGGAGATTACACAGGCAATAAGGTGATCATGTAGTGTACATGACCAAAGAACAATTTATTAAGATGACTGTGTAACATTCTAGGGGATTATACGAATTCCAATGACCATATAGATGACATGACCAGTGAGTAAATAAGATGGATGACCATGTAATGCCTCTGACTTTGCTAAAAATGCTCATTTCATACCAAAATTGTTAGACTCCTTTATAAATATGGTTAGGATCTACTATCATGTAGAATTTTATACAATCATGAATGTCTTGGATTTTTCCTAAAATACGAAATGTCTTGGGAAATCGAAAAAAGTACTTAATTAAATTGTATTTTTATTAAATGAACGATTGTATTATTTCTTATATAGTCAGGTAAGTGCTCTGACATATGCCTTACTATGTCTTTGTACTCATTTGTTTGTTATCAAAATTATGTAAAATAAATTAGGATGGTTGTCCTGTAGATTTTTCAGATTTTTCCACTTCAATTCTGGACTTTGTTCAGCAAGATCATTGATCTATCTAGCTTATTCTTAATGTGTTTTTCTTTTGCATTTTGAGATTTTGAATTTTGAAAGGTTTTTTATTTGAAATAATTTATAAACCCCACTTAGGGTTTATATTTGTATTGTAAAGAATTTTACTTGATTGCTATATATATATATATATATATATATATATATATATATATATATATATATATATATATAAAATTGTGTTAGAGTTTATTTATAGATGCTTGAATTTATTTTAGAAGAATGGTTGAGGGTATTATAATGAAAGGTAAAAAAATATATGGAATTTTAAGAACTATAATTAATAAGTTTAACAAGATAAAATAAATTTGGGCATCACAATACTTGTTGAGTATTAACAGATTGGTAAGGTATACACCATATGTGTGAGATTGACAAAAAAGTTTTAAATTTATACTGAATTTAGATTAATTAATAATATAAAAATATGAGTGGAACTAAAGTAAAACCAAAGTACACATATGTCATACACATATTAGGTGTTAAAAGAAAAATAGTAAACTAAAAACAATACAATACTATCAAATTGTAAATTCTATAATATTAGTGAGAGTTGACATTTTAAGAAGATAGTGAAACATTAATACATAAAGTAAATAGAATCAATAAAATTGTGACCAAGTGGACTACTTTCATATTGATTAGGTAAAGGTTTAAAATATCTTAATAATAAAACGAGAAAAGACAATATGTAAGAGATGATAGAAGATACTTCCAAACATATTCTGATTATATTATCTTGAGACATGTCTTTTATAGCCTTTTCACAATAATTTGCATTTCACACCTATTAGCAATTTAGGTTGTAACAAACCCTATATTTTCAAAATTCCATTAAAATTTCTGTTATATTGTTAATACACATTGAATTGTTTTCTATTCAATTGTCCTTTACATACTAAGCAAAGTATGTGGCCCACCAGGTTAAAATCCTGTTATTTATTTCCTTTCATGTTATTTTGTAATTTTATTCCTTTTTTAACATCCATTTTAAATTGTCGTGCAACCCACTTCCCACACCTTTGTGTTTTCTTTCGCACTTTCCCACTCTAACACCTTCTTTTTTCTATTACACATTTCTATTTTTACTACTTCAAACTCTCCGTCATTTTCGTTGTGTATTCATTTTCTCTCCATTTTTCTTTTAAGCACTAATTTCTTTACTTCATTCATGTTTATTATTTCACATAAGGTTTTTTAGGTTTTATTTACTTTTTTTTAGGGTTTTATTTGTTTGAGTTAACTTGTCTTTGTTTGTTCAATCTTTGTATAATCTTAGTTAACTTGTTTTTGTTTGAGTTAACTTGTTTCTAGGGTTTTATTTGTTTTTGTTTGTATAATCTTAGTTATTTTTGTATAATCTCTGTTTACTACTTCTTTTTGTCAATTTGTTGTAGCTTATTGTCAACAAATGTATATATAGATTTTTTTATTCAGAATCTCATTTGTTTGTATAACAAGCTGTCCTAACTTGTTTTATCATGTCTACTTCCTATCAACTTAATGTCAACTTATATTATTGAATTTTTTGTATGATTTCTTTGTCAACTTGTAGTCAAATTATTGTCAACTGTTTTTATTAATCTTTTTTCTATAAACTTGCTCACTATTTGTCAACTGAAGGTCAACATATTGTCAATAATTGTATATGTAGTTTACTATTTTTATAAATGTTATTCATTATATTTCCTTTATTTTGTGGGCCCTTTTTTGCTAAGTTTTCATGTTAACTTATATTATTGAATTTTTAACTGATTTCTTTTCCAACTTTATGCGTATGCATACTTTTTTTTTGTTTTTATTGTCAACTTGTGATTAACTTATTTGTCAGCCAATATGTATGTAATTTTTGGCTCTTTTTGACAAGTTTTATATGTTGTAAAAGTGTTGATCAACTTGTTTGTCAACTTAATACCAACTTATATTACTAATTTTTTTTTATTAATTGTACTTGCATATTTTATGGTTAACTTATTGTTAACTTTGTTTTTCAGTATTTTTTATTTATTAATATTTGTCAACTTGGAGTCAACATATTGTCAACTAATATATATAGTTTTCTATTTTTATAAATTTATTCCTTGTATAACATTTTCTTTATTTTGTGTCTTTTTTTGTCAAGTTTATGTCAATTTCCTGTTCATATAAAGTCAACTTATACTATTGAATTTTTTTTTGATTTTATTGTTAGCATGTGGTCAACGTATTTGCCAACTTTATGTATATGTATTTTTTGGGTCTTTTTTGACAAGTTTTACATGTGAAGTGTTGGTGAACTTGTTTGTCAACTTTATGTCAATTTATATTACGAATTATTTTGATTGATTGTACTTGCATTTTTGTGGTCAAATCATTATCTGCTTTGTTTATTAAACTTTTTGCTTTGATCATGTCTACTTCTTGTCAACTTAATGTTGAATTTTTTGGTTGATTTCTATGTGAACTTATTTTCAATTTTGTTTATTAATCTTTTTTGTAAGCTTGTAAACTATATATTTGCCAACTAATATATATGTTGTTTTCTGTTTTTTTATAAATGTTATTCATTGTATAAATATTTTGTCAAGTTTTTCATGTCAACTTCCTATCACTTATATTATTGAATTTTTTTAATTGTTTTCTTTGTCAACTTGTTGTTAGCTTATTGTCAACTTTAAATCTAGCGTAATATTTTTTATTTTTATTGTCAACTTGTGGTCAACTATTTGTCAACCAATGTGCATGTGGTTTTTGTGTCCTTTTTTGACAAGTTTACATGTGAACTATTGGTCAACTTGGTTGTCTACTTTATGTCAACTTAATTTCAACTTTAATACTAATTTTTTAATTGATTTTACTTCTCTACTATCTAGTCAACTAATTTTTCTTTTTATGTTAAATTTTTTTGTGAACTTATATTCATAATGTTGATCGTTAGTAAAATTTGGTGATCTTGTAGTCAAACTACAATTTTTTTTGTTAACTTAATGTCATCTTTAATTTTTTATTTGTATTTTTTAAGTTGGCAATTATTTCATAGATCTCAATATTGAAATTTATGCCAAAGTTGAATCTAATTTTTCTCAAAAGTAGTAGAAATCATAAATAAGTACTTGACTGCTTTATGGAAAGATCTGTTCAAGCAAACTTGCTTAGTGAAATTTTTGTATCTACATTAAATTAAACAGTCAACCACAATTGTTGTGCATAGTATTATTATGCACTCAACTAAGATTGCTAATAATAATGGATATGGAGAAATTTGTTCTTTTGATGGGAAGAAAAAAATTGATATTTAGGCTTTAGTAGATTGCGATAATTATAGGGCTAAAGTGTTCGGGCAATTTATCTACTGAAGTAACTAAAGTATGTGATGAAAAATTGCAAAAAAAATATTGGCCTGAGAATGATAAAGTATTAAAGCAATCAGTAAATATATTGTGAAAGTTTCTAGTCTATTTTTTATATTCTCGTATCTTGACAATACATGAAATAATTATGTCACATATGAAGAATTTGGAATAGTTGATTCTAGTTTGTACAATACATATCCTTGGGGTTTGTACTATTTCAATATTTTAAAAAAATTATATTTGATGAAGGTTAGTAAAAAAAAGTCCATATTTACATTTGTTTGCGTTTTAATGATAGTTTTAGGATATTTAAAGCAAGTAGACATCTAGTTGACAACATGAAGATAAAAAGTTAATATTTTTTGTTGTTATTCTATTGTTATATTTTTATCAGATTTGGGTCAGTTATGTTAACGAACAAGCCAAGGATGTGTCAAGTGACAAGACAATTTTAAATCCTTTAAAGAAAAATATTGATTATTCATAAACAAATGAAAGTTATTGAGTTGTTTTTACAGGAGATATTGGTGTTAATATTCTTATTGCAAAAAAACATTGTTATTGAGGTTTAGTCAACTTACACTTAACTCATTGTTAGCTTTTTTTGCCATTTTTGTTATGAACATTACTATCTACTTAGATGAATTCCTATATACTTAAGCATAATTTTCTCATAATAGAATAAAAAATATGAGTGTGATTAAGTATGTCAAGATTTATTCTAGATTAGCATGAGAGAAGTGACAAGATTGTCTATTTTAAGTAGAAAGAAGATATAACTAGAGCTATCAATTTTTTACATAACACAACATGACACACTCTTAGGAGGGTTTGAGTTTGGCATAAATGGATTCTTGTCATAAACATTTTGAACCATTTATGACACATAAAAATTAGGTGTGTTCATGTCATAATTGTATTGTCATGTTTATGACACGATTAACCCATTTAACATAAACAAGTGATCGTGTCATGTGTTGATATAATACAGTTGATGATATTTTTGGACCCATTTAACTATTAACAAAAAAATGTTGAAAAAGCATAGTAAACCTAAATCTTAAATTTCATAACCCTAAAAATAAAGACATCTCATGTCCTTTCACTCTCTAGCCTCTCGTCTCTCTCTTTAGTCAACTTCCCTCCTCCACCATCTTAGCAGCTTAATTCCTCCATCGATCTAGTAAGTTAATTGTCTTATAAGTAAGAATTCTTAACATTCAATTGTGTTTTTTTTGCTATGAGTTTCTTACAGTGTGTTTCAATAGAAAAAATAGTTGTTGGCAATTGCTGGCAGCAACAATATTTAACATTCTTAGCGAGAGATAGCTCTCGTCTTGTGACGTGTTTTTTATCCTTTTCTTTGTTAAGCCCTGGCTCCTGTTTTATTGTCATTAACCTTAAGATCCTTCTGTCTTTATCACCGTAAATATCTACTAGAACGCTGCGCGAACATTGAGTTAGATGAAGAAGAAGAAATTGTTATTGAGGTAGGAAGTGATGGCCTCAACGAAGAGGAACTTGATCTGAGGTGGGCCTTAGTAGGAAGATTCCTCATTGATAGAACAGAAAAAACAGATTTCGTTAGGAGGGTCATGGCTGAGGCATGGAAACCTGGAATGGGCGTCAGCTTTACAGAACTGGACGTAAACCTCTACCTGATTCAATTTGGACACGAAGCTGATATCAGGAGAGTGATTGAGGGTGGCCCATGGTCATATAACAACAATGTGCTTTTGGTCGAGAGGATTTATCCAGGAGAAGAACTTAGACACAAGCAGATTAATTGCATTAATTTATGGCTACAAGCGAACGAAATCCCCCAGGGATGTATGTCTGAGAGTGTGGCTATGTTGATTGGAAACTCCGCTGGAGTGTTCTTGGAATCGGACCCTATGAACTACGATGGGGTAGGAAGGAAATGCCTGAGGATCAGGGTCAGGCTAGTTGTGTCTGCCCCATTGAAACAGTCTGTGCTCATGAAGATAAAGGGAGCCTCCACTCGGGTGTCGTTCAAATACGAGAGACTCCCAAACTACTGCTACGGTTGCAAGAGACTCGGGCACAGCGAGAAGTTCTATAAGGAGGCATATAACAACGAGGCGGGGATGGTCACTCGGCGTTGGAGCACAGAGCTGAGAGCAACTGGGAGGAATGTCTCCAAGCCTCATGCGGGTGACAGGTGGCTTCGGCCGACTCCCTTGATGGTCCCTAGGGTGAAGGTTGGCCAACGACAGGCAGTGGGGCAATCGGAGGGGAGAGAGTTAGGAGAAGGGGACATGAGAGTCAGTGAGGAGGGACACGTGGTGCATGAAGTGGCGACTGCAAAGGAGATGAAAGAATATAGTAATAGAACGCCTAAAAGCGTGTAGGTGGATTCTTTTCGAACACTGAGTATCGGCGGGTGCTGCGAGGCAGGCCTGCCGGGATCAATGATTTTCTTGAGCTGGAATTGCCGTGGGATTGGCAACCTACGTGCAATTCGTATGTTAGCGGATTTAATCCGCACTTTTAAGCCTGATTTTATTTTTTTAGTTGAAAATTTATGTAATACTGACATTATTGAGAGAGTAATGAATGACTTTAATTATGCTGGTTGCTTTGCTGTGGATAGGATCGGTAGGGCCGGTGGGCTTGGGCTGCTTTGGAAGAAAAGGGGCTCGGTAGTGATATTGGGCTCAGGTCCAAATTTCATAGACTCACATATTACTATTGAGGGTGAAGAACCGTTTCGTGCCACAGGGTTTTACGAGATTTCTGACAGACGAAAAATAATGCAATCTTGGGATTTGATGAGAGAGTTGCGCACTAGGTCCAACTTACCCTGGTGCATCATGGGCGATTTCAACGACCTTCTGTTTGAAACCGAGAAGTAGGGCTCTGTGGCACACCCGAGGGCTCTGATGGAGGGTTTCAGGAAGGCTTTCGACGATTGTAAACTACACGACTTGGTATTTATTGGGCCCAAATTCACTTGGGAAAGGAGAGGGGGCCCTAGGGGGAGGGTTTGTCAACGGCTAGATCGTGTGCTGGTTACCAGGGAGTGGTCTGGTAGGTTTAACCAGTCGATGGTCGCTAACATCCCCACATCTTCCTCTGATCACTTGCCCATTCTGCTTCAGATCCGCAAGTTTATTGTGGTTAATAAGGCGAAGGGTTTCAAGTTTGAGAACTCTTGGATCAGGGAGGACGAGTGTGGGGATATTGTCAAAAAATGCTGGGAGAATAGCGAGAACGTGGATCTGGCTGGGAGGTTACAGCACTGTAGCGAAGTTCAGCATAAGTGGGGGGAAAGAGATGGTGTTGTCTTAGGAGGAAAATCGACGCGTGCCGTAGGAGGTTGCCGGATCTTCGGTGTGGGAGGGGTCAGATGCATGTCGAGGAACTCTAAAGAGTTGAGATCGAGTTTCAGAGGCTCCTTGAGAAGGAGGAAGATTATTGGAGACAAAGAGCTAAGTTATTCTGGCTCAAAATTGGGGACTCTAACACACATGCTTTTCATCTGGCTGCTAACGTTAGAAGAAGCAAACAAAAAATTGACAGAATCCAACTGGACAATGGGGATTGGGTTGAAAAGAGTCGGGGTATATAGAGGGCGTTTGTGGAGTATTTTCAGAAAGTGTTTTCGAGGCAAGATGTTGACTGTTCTATGATTCAGGAACATGTTACGAAATGTGTTTTCGATGAACAGAACAGGGATTTGGTGGCTGATTTTACGAAGGAAGAAGCTAGGGCCGCTCTATTTTCGATGCATAATGACAAATTCTCGGGGGTTGATGGTTTTAATCCGGCTTTCTTTAAGTCTTACTGGCACATTGTAGAGGAGGAGGTGTACAGGGAATGTACCAAGTGGATTGAAACTGGGGCGTTTTCGATGGGTTTGAATGACACCAACATCGTTCTAATCCCGTAAAAGCACAATCCTTGTAAGATTGGAGAGTTTATGCCGATCTCGCTATGCAATGTTAGCTTTAAGATCATATCTAAGATGCTCGCGAATAGGTTTAAGAAGGTTCTGTCGTGTATCATTTCCGAGGCCCAAAGTGCTTTTGTGGAGGGGCGCATGATCACAGATAACATCATAATAGAAAATGAAATTGCCCACTTCCTTCAGGGGAAGAGGAAGGGGAAAGTAGGCTGGGCGGCTCTCAAACTTGATATGGCAATGCTTACGATCGAATTGATTGGCAATACCTTGAAAACATGATGTGAGCTACGGGGTTCTGCGAGAAATGGATTGGTATTATGCTAAATTGTATGTGTACGGTGATGTACAATTTAGTGGTAAACAGCGAGGTGCTAGGTCCTTTCGTCCCTGAGAGGGGGCTGCGGCAAGGGGACCCGCTTTCCCCTTACCTCTTTTTAATCGGGGCAGAGGGTCTCTCTCGAATTCTCACCAAACTGGAGGGGAGGGGCTCCATTCACGGATGTGGTGTGGCTAGGGGGCTCCGAAAATCTCCCATCTGCTTTTCGCGGATGATGCGCTCCTGTTCTTCTGGGCGAACCCCATGGAAAGCGGGGCGATTAGCAGGGCCCTCGACATTTTCTCTACTGCATCTGGCTTGAAGTTGAATAAAGGTAAATCTGGGGTTACCTTTAGCAAAAATGTGAGTGTGTCATGCAGGAGAGAGGTGTGTGAATCCCTCAGGGTTGGCGAGGACTCTGACCCTGGGAATTACCTGGGTCTGCCGTTGTTTGTGGATAAAAGAAAGTGCGAGGTCTTGAGGTACTTGAGGGACAGACTGTTAAAGAAAATTGAGGTTTGGAAAAAAAGAAATCTTTCTAAGGCGGGTAAAGAAGTCTTGCTAAAGACGGTGGCTCAGGCTCTCCCCAACTACGCTATGAGCCTATTTTTTATTCCGAAGGAAGTTTGCGATGAGCTGCAAAAGCACATGAATAGCTACTAGTGGTGCGATGCTAGAACTACAGGGGGCATAAGGTGGAAAAGCTGGGACAAAATGTGCTTGAAGAAGTGCGACGGTGGGATGGGCTTTAAGAATTTGGCCGCTTTCAACCTCGCTTTGCTGGCTAAACAGGGATGGCGCTGCCTTGCCTCCCCTGATTGCTTGATGGCCCGCGTACTCAAGGCTAGATATTTCAGGGATCGTGGGTTTATGGAAGCTAAGGACGAAAATAGTTCTAGTTACATTTGGAGAAGTATTTGGAGGGCTAAAGAGATCCTGAAACTTGGCCTCAGAAAGAAGATTGGAGATGGCAAAAATACTATTGTATGGGGCTGCCCGTGGCTACTTGATGTGGTTAACCCATACATTGAATCTGATAGGGGGTCGGCTGCGGTGGATCTCAAGGTCGCAGACCTTTTCTATTTCGGTAGCAACATCTGGAACGAGGCCCTCATTGATGCTCTGTTCGGCAAAAGGGACCGGAGCCTTATTAAGGCCGTTCCAGTTGGCGATGGGAGTTATGTGGACTGCTGGTATTGGAATGGGGAGAGGTCCGGATTGTACAGTGTCCGTAGCGGCTACATTCTCTTTCATAAGACGAGGGTGGGGCGGCGGTCCTGATGAGGAGGTGCCATTTTGGAAAGGTTTTTGGTCGATTGAGGCCCTCCCGAAAATGCTGCATATGGTCTGGAGGCTGCTGACTAGGTGCCTTCCGACGAGGGCTGATCTGGTTCGCAAGAGAGTGACGGTGGAATCAAGTTTATGTCCGATTTGTAGGACGGGGGAGGAATCTGCGCTCATCTATTTGCAAATTGTGTTTGGGTAGCGCTAGTCTGAAGGTCTTCGGGGTTGTGGGTTGGTACCTCTGGTGGGGAGGATATTAAGTTGTGGTTTAAGAAGATGTTGAGGCTGAATTCTAAGGAGCTTTGGGCGTCAGTTGTTGCTCTGTGCTGGGCCATTTGGGGGTTTCGTAATGATGTACTTTGGAAGGGGCGGTTCTCTGGTGCTAGACAAGTCTTGCACAGAGGTTTCTCACTTCTTAAGGCTTGAAAGGATGCGAAGGTCTCTGCTGGGTCCAGCGCTCAGATGCTTATTGCGGCTTCGGTTGGCTCGTTGTGGACATTGCCTGATTTGGGATGGATCAAGATCAATACGGATGCAGCATGCTCTGTGGATGGGGGCTCTATGGGAATGGTTTGCAGGGACCACGCAGGGCGGTTTATCGGTGGAATGACAACATTAACTTGGGGTGCTTTAGATCCGACATTCCTTGAGGCTTTTGCAATAAGACATGCGTTTAACTGGATCAAGCTCAAAGAATTGCGAAATGTTTTTGTGGAGTCTGACTGCCTGGTTGTGATTGATGCTATCTATAAGGGAGCCAGATTTAATTCTCCCTTGGGCGTGGTTATTAAAGATTGTTGCTCTATTCTTTCAGCTCTAGCTAATGTAAGAGTTTGTTTTATTAGACGGTCCGCGAACTTGGTTGCGCACTTATTAGCTAAGGCGGCGAATTCTTTCTCGAATCGTGAGGTGTGGGATGCTTGCCCCCCTAATTGTATTGTTGCTGCTCTAGCAGCTGATTTACTCAGTGAATGAATTATTTTGCCTTGGCTCAAAAAAAAAACTTAAGCCATGTCTTAGTGTGTTATAATGTCTTTTTAACTAGTTAATATTTTATTTTTAGAGGAAGTTGCATTTTTTAGATGTCTTCAATAATGAGAGAAGAATAAAGTGATATGCTCCATGAATAATGTCTAAAAATTAATGAGCCTGTGATTTTTGTTTTACTTCTAATAAGATGTGTTGAGACTTGAGATTATTTGAGTCTAATTCATGCCAGTGAGTAGGAGTAATTTTGAATACTTTCAACATAAAATTGCTTTTCCTTGCCATTTTCTGATTTGTTTAGACAATTATATCTCATTTTCTAGATCTTTCTTACACCCAAGTGCAGCCTGTTCATAATATGGCTCCCGCTTAAAAGCATCCACTATGGGGTTTATACTCCCGTGTGGACAAGTTGATCATGCCAACTCATCTTTATGAATGAGTTGGCTTATCAACCACTTTATCTCCATAAACCACTTAATTTGGGTCTAAAAAAAATAAAGAGCCAACTTAAGTGAATTTTAAATGTATAAGAGTTTTTTCTTGTTAAATAAATTTTAATGGGTCCCACAATGAAGTTTAATGAGAGATTTATGAGTGTGAGAAAAAAGTTTAATAGATAAAAAATTTATAGAGTGCTCACATGACATGTCCATAAACCTTTTGAAGAAGTTTATGACTAAAGATGGTCTAATGGAGTAAATCATGAAGTACCACTTTTATAACGTAGTGGATGCTTTTATTTGTTTTATAACAAGAGTAAGTAAATCACCCAAGTCCAACCTGCATGATTTATTTTTTTATTTGTTAGATTTTATCATACAACAAAA
>CANYCX010233974.1:0-11816 GCA_948193385.1 Breynia disticha f. nivosa | reverse complement strand
CCATGGGCTCATCAGGGGAGCGGGGACAGCTCCCGACCAGCGTGGTGCCTAGATGGCACACCTATCTGAGGAACAGATGACCAACCATGCACGTACAACGCCTTGTGCGCTGCCCCGCACCCCATGTTAAGCACAGCCAGCAAGCATCTCGCGCATTCCTGCGTGTCACGATAAACGGTCCGTGACAATAAGCCATCCTACGTTGAAGTTCAAGAATGATTCGACAACAACCAGCAACAGGGTCACGAGCACGAGCATTAGATTCGTAAATGATTGAACGCATAGCTTCGGCCCTCTCAGGAGGATTCAGGTTCTTGATGGTCTTGATCATGTTTCGCACGCCATACAACTTATGAGCGTTTTCGAATTGTTGCGTTTGACCGGGAGGGAAGTAAGGAGCAAGAATGCAATCAGGAGTACACTTTCTACGTTGATATGAGCATGCAGCGCAAGCACGGTTGGAACTATTTCTTCGCTGACTCATTATTATGTTTTTTCTTTGATGAAATGTGGGAATTGGGATGCGTTGCCGGCAGGGTTGGCGCAGTTGTCAAAGAATCAAACCTACCTTTAAAAACCCACTGAAACCGAATTGAACCAGGAATAAAGATTCGGTTTCTTGATGTATTGGAAACAAGAGGCAGACAGATGAAACCACGAAGAAGGAAGAAAAGAAAGGGAACAGTCGGGAAAAACAAGAAGAAACGGAAAGAGTAAGATGAAGAAGAAGGGATTAGAGAGAGAGAGGGGAAGGGAGTATTGGAGAGGGAATACGGTGGAGCTCTAATAGAGATCGAGAAAATAAGTTGTGTGAAGTATAAGAGTGGAGTGTTATATATAGTACAAAAAATGACATAATAATTTTAAATTTTGTGAAAAAAAACTTATTTTAAATTTTTAGGTTATGAGATTTATTTTGTGAATTGTTCTCTTGTCAATTATTTTTTTTTTTTTGCATATTATTTTTGTTAATATTATTTTATTTTAATAATAATAATAATAATAATAATAATAATAATAATTATTATTATTATTTAAAAAGGTTGTTTTCATTTATTACTATATTTTAGTTATCTAACCAATGATATCAAATGATTAATTAAATATTGAAGAAGTAATTAAATGAATAATTGAGCTATTGAAAGAATGATCAAGAAATAATTAATCGTTCGTCGAACTGTTTTTTGCATAAAAATAATATTAAATTTCACACGTATTTTAAGAAAAATAATATAGAAAACTAGACAACTCGACCATAAATTTATATTGAAGGATTTTAAGCATTTTTTATTCTATTTTCGACAAAATATGAATATTTATTGTTTTTTTTCTTATTTGATTAATTTGAACATATTTTGTTATTTTATTATCTTTCATAGTTATTAATTATTGTTATTATTTAAAAAAAAAACAAATCTTGCAATTTAAAATTTATTATTTTGAATTAATAATAAATAAAATTATTAAGTTGTTATTTAATTGATATAAAGTTAAATCATTTTATTTTCATTGTTTAATTAATAGAATTAATTAAATCATTTTATTAACAAAGAATACTTTTAAAAAAAAAACTATAAAATGCATAAAAATTGTATAATTAACTTGCTAATGTTCTTATTGGTGCAAGTACTTGCAGCTTTTCTCAGTCTCAATTGGGAACCAATAACAAAAACATATCGTTCTACCATTCAACTCTGCAAAAATTGAAAGACATGCTTGAACTAGAAGAGGGCATAGCACCAATGAACTGATTTTCCTCCACAACTTCTGGCTTTTCATGAACCTAAAGCAAGGAAATGGCAAAATGAAGGTTATTAACAGCAGCCTGAATAATTCCTGATGAGTTCAGATGAGTTTTTTTTGTTTTACATTGTGCTCAAAGGTGGCTGCAGTTATGGATTAGACTTGGTAAGCTCTTCAACTGAGCTCCTATACTTGGCAATCAATTCCCTGGAATGAAGATAAATGTTACTAACAGATATGTTAAAAAATAAAGGAGAATAATGCAGTTGTTAAAAAACAGTGCGAACCTTCGTTGGTTCAGAAGTTGCTCACTTTCCTCTAGTTTCTGCTTTTGTGCCTCTACAGTCTACAAACGAAGATTGCATTGTAATTAATTCACCTCACAACTTCATAATCTATAACATCCTAAAGAAGAAACGTAAAGATTGTCATGCTCATATGAAAATCCTCCAATTTTCATCTCAAAACCTGGACACAAATGTATCATTTTCCAGAATGAACAACAGCTATAATCACTAATAACATAGACAAGAAACTCCAGCCTGTTTATTTTCTTGTAATCTAACATTTGAAACTCGAAGCATGATTTTTCTGCGCAAAGAAAATGCTCAGATTTCATACACACACACTACACAAGCTCAAAGAGGCAAAAAAGAGACGGTGAAGTAGAAAAATTACCATATTTTTATTGCCAATGGAGCTTGCTATAGAGTTCAAAAGCTGCTGGCATTTCTCAAATTGAGTGCTCAATTCAGCAACCTTTTCCAACACAATCAACAAAGAATGATCAACACTCCTCCACAAACCAATGAATCTCAACATAAGCACAAATGAAGAAAAAAAAAGCATACCAAAGCATCAGACTGCTGATCCCTACTACCATTCTCAATAGCATCCGCCAAATTCTCCACCAACTACAAAAAAACACATCAAAATCACATAAATATTCAATCTTTACAAAAAAACCCAAATACCAAACCATAAAAAAAAAGTCTTTTGAGTCACAAGTAACAAATGAAAGTGAGAAGCAAGAGAAGGATGATGGTGAGATTGAGTGTGTTGGGGTTGTTGTGGTTGAATGAAACGTTGCTGTGATGGGAAGTGTTGGTGTTGTGGCGATTGGAAGTTTTGTGGAGGAGTAAATTGTTGTTGTTGGAACTGAGATTGAGATTGAGATTGTTGTTGAGGAGGTTGAAAGTGTTGAGGAGTGAATTGTTGTGGTTGTTGTTGAGGAGAGAGGTAGAATTGTTGAGAGTCAGGATTCGAGTGAGCAGGAGAGTTAGAGTGAGAAGGGATGTTGGGGATCATTGTCCAGCTTCCTCCACTTGTGTTGTATGGATTATCCATTTCTCTCTCCCTCTCTCTCTCTCTCTCTCTCTCTTTCGATCTCTCGATACGCACAGGAAAAACAACGAAGGGAAGAAGAAGACTCGAAAAGTGATGTTGAGGGGTTCCAAAAATATTAAATGAAAGTTGAGGGATCACTTCGCAAAAACATAAACCAAGAGGCATCTCATCCACGACATGTCGTCGAAATAAACAAAAACTGGACAGTAGGACGGTAGGAGGACCTTATTTGTAGGAGGAGGCGAAAGAGAGAGAGGAGAGAAGTGATTTGGTTGCCTCTACAAATCTATTTTCCATTTCTCCACTCTCTAAGCTTCCCTTCACAATCTCTCCATTTCCAGGTTTATATCTTCTCTCTCGTAGTCATTATGTATGCTCTGCAATTGCTTGAATTTGTTGCGTTATTTGATCATTCAAACTTAACTGTATTCTGGGTTGATTTTATCTTGTCAAAACTTGTTGAAAGACTTACTTTTAACTTATGGACTGATTTTTCTGCTGCTGCTTCTTTTTCCAATTGCCTATTGGGATATTCGCCTTCATTGGCTTCACCTCAAGAGATTTTATCCAATTCCATGTTAAGCCTAGTTTTTTCCTAACCAGTTCAATTTAATTTGAAAGGGATTGTTAAAATGATCTTTTAGTTGTGTATTGTTGAGAAACTTGATTTCTTTTGCTTAGATAAAATGCTTCAAATTTATCTTGCTTCAGGTGACTAGTGAGAGTTATTATATTTTTATCAATTGGTGAGAGTGATTTTTAAGAGTTGCAATGTTGGTTAAGATTATTTATATTGCATTTCAAGGGATAAGGAACTGAGAAAAGAGGTTAGTTTTCAGAAAAGAGATGTTTGTGAAGGGAATACAATTGCCAGTAATACTTGTTACCGGAAAAAGAGGGTAGCCGGAGATGTAATAAGGTCGATGTAAGATTGTGTTGCAAAAGCGAGGAGTATTGGTTCTGTTTCAGTCGGTGGCTTGAGTTAGTTAAATATGGCTGATTTGTGTTAGAATTGTCTTTCCTTTAGAGAGACATTATCTGTCAGCCTGAGTTTCCCAGATAGGGCTGATTGCAGTGAAAATTCCTTATACTTCTGAACTTCACGATGTTGGAAGGAAAGTGATTAGCTGTGTTTTGAATTGTTACGTTCTCCAAGTAATCCTGTTCAGTTAGCCTAAAGCTGCAACGTGCAGAAATATTGTTTATAGTTGTAATCAAACAAGATAATTTTCTAATTAGTACAAGTTGTGATTATTGTGGTGTCATGTTTAAATGGAAACCAACAGTTAAAAGGTGAATGCATTGGTTGGCCCTTGAACGTAGTTCGCATTAGAAAATAATTATATGTTTTTTAAGAGGTTGAAAATTGTTCTGCCAATTGCTTGAATAACTTTTTCCGAAACTTGTGGCCTTCACGGCGAGATGCTCATCGTAGACTGGTGTGCATAAATTTGGAATTGCTTTCTTTTTTCATATGCTATGTACTGCATGATGTTTCTGTCTTGCAGAGGCTATTGTTGCTTCCTCTTCGGTAGATGATTCTGTATTTGTTTCAAAACTTGTGTTTGGTTATTATGCCAAATAAAGCAGTCTGGCTTGATGAAGTCTATTTTCCTCAAATGTTCTCTCCAGAAAAATTGCACTCTTATTTTGATCTTGTTTTTTCATTGGAGATTTCTGTGGTTGTTTTTACTGATGATTGAATTGGCTTTAAGACTTATTCACACTTGAAAATGGTAGATATAAATGTCATGGATTTGTTTTTATTTTCTTGAAATATTCCCTGTTCCAATTAATTAGATTCAAAACTTGATTGAAGAGGCTTTTTCATAATGGTTATGCAGAACAGATTCAACAAGAAATGGCAATAAAACCAACAGTTGCTTTAAGGGCTATACTTGTTGGAGGAATAGCCATATTTGCAAAAGCAGGAGGTATAATGAAGGCTGCTGGTGGTGCAAAGCTAGGAGCCGCGGCCGCAGCCATGACAGTTGCCGCAGGTGCTGCTATGTCAGGATCAAAGCAAGAACAAAAGGATAATAAACCTGCAAAATGACTTCCACACCTCAGTTTTTGTATCAAAACACACTCCTAGCAATGGCAGGTTCACATTTATCCTTTGAATTTTAGTTTTCACCGGTGTTTGATCTGCCGCAATAAATTGAATAGCTATGTTGATTAGTTCAGTTTGCAAATTTTTGCTGAATGTTTTTGTAAGTCGTAACTACCAAAACGAGTGGCAAAAAAATTGCAGAAATGTTGTTCATGAAATTAGACAAACCACATTGAATTACATTAACTATGAAGCAAATATATATCTTGTGGTTTGCGTTAATATAGCAAGCATTATGTTTCAAAACTGAATCCCTCTCAACCTCAGAGAGTGCAGTGCAGGGCCTAAACACACCACACAACACATTTAAGTGTAAATTTTGTTACAGCATTCATAAATCATTCTGCAGATCTTCAGATGGGCTCTTTCGTCGCTGCATCCAGTTAGACTTAAGTTGAAGAAAGCTCCATCATTGCATGAAGTTATATTACAATTATGAAATCGTCAAAAATAAAAAAAGAAGAAGATGTGCTCTTCATCTCTGATTGCAGTTCAGTTACAGTTGATGAACGCCTAGTCTTTGCACGCAATTGAATTACAGTTGATAAAAGCTTGATTTACTTGAAGAAGTCTGCCCGATCGACTGAATGTACAACAAGCTCAGGATTGGGAGATTCCAGATCATTCTCTCCTTGGCGAAGAGTAGGAGCTGATAGGTAAAGGTTGCATTGTGGTTCTAACAACTACAGATCCATGGCACTTCAGATAATTATGCAATTTACTTAGTAACGAGTTTTTAATTCTAAAAATGTCTCGATATGTTTGTTCATTTCTGTTTTTGTTGGGTTTAAGTTCTGAAATTATGAAAATGCTCATTTTCATATTTTTAATTGTATGAAAGTTATATAGAGTAAAACTGTCTTAAATAACGAAAGTTTTTTGTACATTATTGTTCATCTGTTGACTGATATTGTAAATATAGTTGCTTAGTTTTCATTTCAGGAACGTTCTTATTGTGAAATTTTTTGATCGATGCAATTTTTTTTTTGTTCTTTTTCAAGATGTCTTTTGAAAAAAGGAAAAGGAGTTAGCAGGAAAAAGAAAGATGTTCCAGATTCATGGAAAAACAAACAGACATACTTGATTACTGCTAGAAGTGTAGATCTAAATGCTGTATTTTTCATTTTTACAAAATAAATTAAAAACAGACTAATAAAAAACAAAAATGAACACTTATGAACTTTGTTCATAAAAATGACTGGATATGCATGGTCTTTATTGAACAAAATAAAACCAAAAAGAACTTTGTTCTTCGTGATTTAAACGTGCTTTCATGCAATTGTTATATCTTGCTTTATTTTCCATGCCAAACGAAATGACATAAACATATAGTGTAAAAATAAATGAATTTATTACCAACCAAAGCAAATTTTCTGAACAAAAAAAGAATGATTTTGAATACAAATGATTCTTACTTGATGTAATCTTTTATCTTGTTTGTTTTTTATGATGTTGTTATAATGGTGTTTGAATGGTTTTGTCAATTCTATTTTTTGCAATGTCTAAACTAATTCAATGACTATCAGAATGTTTGAATTTGGTAGTTATGAGCATTTGTAAACGTCTCCTTAATTGTAGGAACGGATATGGCATTTTTTCAAATCAGATAGCAGTTACACATTCAATTCGGTTGAAATTATAGCAATTATTCAAACAAACGGTTGAATGACATTCTTGTTATTGTAATTTTAAAATTGGACATTTCCATAATTATGCATTAACATTCTAGCATTCCAACAAATGAGGTAACATACATGGACATTTTTAATTATAGGAATGTCATAAGTTGCATTCCTATAATTTTTCATCTGTATTAAGCATGAACCAACTACCAGGAGGAGTTTTCCAACCTATATAGAGTTCAAGTTTCTCCACCGTAGAACTTGTGGAACTCCATTTTTAAAACTCTTTTCCTTCATATAACAATGCAATAGAAGAAATAATAATAAAATCAGATCTTTTAAATAAAAATAGAGGAGAGAGAAACTGAAATGTTCATAATATGTAAACTCGGCCCATTTATACAAACATAAAATATATTAGCGGAAGCAAAGGTTTAGGTTTGAAAACATTTCAAAACCTCAAAATATGAACATTTACAAATATGTACAAAAACTCAAAAGTGGAAGCACTCAAAACATGGAGCTCGACCTCTGATAGTATCACTCTAGCGTATGATCACTATAGCTCTGATCCAGTGACAACTATCTGCGTCCTGCGCATCATTTAGACAATACAAACAAAGGGTGAGTATTTCTCAATACTCAGTAAGCGTCTTACACAACAATAGATTCATATCTTTTCCATTTTAAATGAGCGCAGGAAAAATCAGTATCTCAGTACAAGATCTGATCTTCCTCTATCACAACCATGCTATACAATCATACAACTCAACCATTCAGGTAAAGAATCATATCATATCTCACAATAATAGTGTTTTCAAATCAAAACACATTAATTATATACTTGTTTGCAATCACACTAAACCATACACCAAAACATATCAAAACATCATTCAATTATCTTAACAAACATATAACTCAGAATCGAACCATTCCATCATTCTTATCTCTGAAAACAATAATCAAACATGCTAAACATGAATGCAAATCAAATGTGTGCATATGAATGACAATGCAATCATATGCGATATGCCCCAGGGTATTGCTCTCTTTTCTTTTTCTTTTCTTTTCTTTTTATTTTTCCCTCGGTCTCAGACCGACATCGTACCCAGTATGGCATCGAGCCCAGCTCAGAATATCATCGGTCCCAGACCAGCATCGAATCTCTCTCGGAATAATTCTCAGGCCTAGCCTGGATATCAATATCAGTGTCACACAATAAATGCAACACAATGAATGTACAATGCATATCTCTCAAACTCAATCAAGTATGCTTGATATTCAATACATGCTTTTAACATCAACATGAACCTCATCATATGTCAACAATAAATCAACATATTATCAAATAAGGCATAAAGCCAAATGACCATACCAAATCCATTTAATATAGATCATATAAGATCAAAAATCAGAATAAGAACAATCCAATCATCATCATCATTTCCAATAGCAATATCATACTTTCCATAACAATAAGCAAACATATGCTTTTAATCAATCAATCAATAATCAACTATATGTTTACTAAAACATATAAGTGTCAATCATATGTCAATTAAGACATATAGCCAAAAACTTCTCACTTTCAATATGGTTCTTCTATATATAACAATCTCAACACAACATTATAGGCTTTCTATATTTACAATTATAAAAGCTTAAAGAAAAGTTACCATTTACATAAGAATTCATTTTACGAACCAATTTAGTAAGCGTAAGAACACTTACCTCTTATACAAGAAAAATCAACAAGCTAAATCCCGAATCAAAATCCACCCAACAGTCGTACAAATCCTTCTGTACGTAATTAATCATGTACAATTTATTAACTAACCATTATTGCATTGATTCTAACTTTAGAATCATCAAAACATCATTTATAAACCTTAAATCACCCATCCACACAATGTTTTACCTCTTCTAATTCATTCACAATGTTTTACACAAGTTCCTCACACTTATATACAGAAGTTTCCATCATCAATTTAATTCAAACACATTCAATAATCCAATTTCAGCATAATTCCTACAACTTCATGTAAACCAACAATCAACTTTACCTTAATGACTTGAATTCTTGCTATATTTAGTGTTTTTCCTTGCTAATTCCATTCCTCTCACTCAAGAACAAAGTATTGGCTTCCTTCTCAACTTCCCTGCTGTTTTCTCTGTAGTTTAGGTTTGAAAATTCTTGAATGTCGGTTGAATCGAGCGAACTTTATATTTCTTTTCCAGAAAATAGAACACTACGCGTGGTGGATAATGGACTACCCGTGGTCGTTACGACTGTGCGTAGTTGACTGCCACTGTGCGTACTTTGCTGATTTTTCAGCATTTCTCATTTTTCCTTAGGTTATTTCCTATCAACATTATATCAACCTTCAATCAACCTTCATATACCTCAATTTAATCATTTATTTTTCATCATTTCAACAATTATTTCCACAAAATAAATTCCAAGATGTTACAGAACTCGCAAATTGCTTAAAAGCATTCCTCAGCACAAGAGCTTGGCTCTTCATGACCTCAATACTAAGGTTTACCTTATCACTATTGAAAGTGATGCCATTGCTAGAATTCCAAATCTACCAACAGCAAACAATAAAAGCTTCATTCCAAGTGTGACACTTAAATTTGACTACCACCTGATGTTAATATATAAATCCTTCTAAGGCGATACTAGGATTCAGACATCAAATATTTAAAAATAATAAGTACAGAACACAAATTAAAAGAAAATATACATTCATTATTAGAAATAAAACTTTACAATGTTTGGGAAGGAATATTTCAAAATCAACTGGGGTTTACAAGGCAGTTTTGGTTACGAAAGAAAAGGGATCTAATCGATTCTATTTCAATTATAACCTAACAAAAGAAAAGTATGCACTGACACGTTCATTACAAATACATGTATGATATAAAACAAAAATTTATCCTCGTGCAAAGCCCATCTCGGTTCTTCGATCTCTGGCGTCAGAGTCGG
Organism: Breynia disticha f. nivosa; assembly: GCA_948193385.1. Classification (NCBI taxonomy): domain Eukaryota; kingdom Viridiplantae; phylum Streptophyta; class Magnoliopsida; order Malpighiales; family Phyllanthaceae; genus Breynia; species Breynia disticha. The sequence continues at coordinate 2,002 of CANYCX010233974.1, read as the reverse complement.
AATTAAACAATTATCTACCCTTCTCATCCAAAAGAGAATCCCCTCAAGTCCCTGCCCACACGGCAGGCATAAAACACAGTGAGTCGCAAGACTCAGTAAGCAACACTTACCGAAATGGACAACATTCCCTATTTTTATTTAATTGTATATATTCATTTTTTAGCAAGCACAACATCACAATCAATCATATAATCTCCTCCGATAATCACATCACAATCATAATATCAAAATCTCACAGTTTCAAACTATAAACCATATATAAGCTTCTTCAAAAGATAGAAAATCAGAGATCCACCGTTATCAACCTGAAACTACGCGCAGTGGTAGACAACTATGCGCTGTCGTTGCCACACCGCGTAGTCTCGATACAATTAGACGCGTGGTCGTGGTTGAAGTACACGTGATCACAGCGACTGCGCGTACTTAGCTGCCACCATGTGTGGATCTCTGGTTTCCTACATGAAACTTTCACAAAACATACCACATATTTGCTAACATTTTACCTATCATAAATCACCATACCATCTAACTCACCAATCAATATGTTTCTTGCAATTACTCACATAGGCACATGCAAACAACCTATGATCATTTAGCCATATATCAACAACCATCTTATTGAGCAATTAACAACTTCCCAAGCACATCCATTGATAAATTCCATAAGATCATAGAAATGTTTACATTCATATTAACATGGCATAGTTACCCCTAAACTCACAATTCATACCATACTTCACAATATAATAGATTCATCATTTCCAAAGTATACCATTCATGACATTCATTCCTTCATGTCAAACAATCAATCTCATCATTCAAACATATATCCATGTGATCACATTAAATGCAATATGATGATTTCGAATGCATGACCTCTAATGCATTTCAATTTAAACACTCGTGGTCTCAAACTCTAGTTTTCAAGTTACGCCCTTACTTGGCCATTTCCTTTGACATTTGTAAACAAGCCTCGTCAGCCAGGAGTATGTGGTTATAAAGTACTATGGACCATAGATTTTACGCCCTTACTTGGCTTGAATATCGCCCTTACTTGGCTTGGCATGCCCAAACACTATTAAGTGTATTGAGACTTCCACTATGCCGCGGTAAAGTATGTGATATATACTAACCACAATTTACACTCCCAAGAGCCATAACCACTCCCTAGAGGTGCTAAACGGGCCGAAACCACCGGTTCTGGGCCCGAACTGACGATTCATGGTTCGACAAAGTCCCGAATTGGAACCAGCCCGTGAAAGGGACGGTTCGGGCCAGTGTAACGCCCCAAAAATTCGTCCATTTTTAGTCGGAATAATGTACGATGGAAAAATAGTTAATTCGTGTAATTGATGTTAGAAAATGTCTAAACTTGGGTGGAATAATGTTTATCATAAATGGTAAGTATGTACGTATAAGAGATATAGATGTCGGGAAGTCAAAAAGTGAAAAACGGGCAACTTGTGGCTGGAAACGGCTAGGGAACGGCCTGGAAACCGTTTCCCATGGCTGTTCTAGGCCATTTGGGCAGCCAACAGGAGGGAACGGCCAGGGAACGGCCATGAGGCCGTTTCCCAAGGCCGTTTATGGCGTTTGAGTTGTTTAAAATAAGCAAGTTTCATTTTTAAAGAGAGAGAAAACTTATCCTTTTTCCCTAACTGATTTTCTTCCGTCCCAAAACCCTAAGACCATCATCAAAACACTTCTAAACACCAAAATCTTTCCCTCCACACATAAGAACTCTTGCATTGTGCTAAGGAGACAGAATCTACACAAACCCTAGCATTTTTTACGAGTTTCCAGCGAGGTAAGCCCTTGAACCATGTAAACTTCTAAGTGAAATGAAGATTTTTGACTATGATTTTGTGGGTTTTGTTGAGTGTTTCTAATGGTTAAGGAATCTAGGTTTATTTTGTGAGAATGGTGGAGGTTTTGTGATTTGTAGGGTTAGGAAATTGGGGTTTTATGGAGAAGGGTGTTGGGAAGTTGAAATTTAGTTTGA
>CANYCX010233792.1:0-24774 GCA_948193385.1 Breynia disticha f. nivosa | reverse complement strand
GCTAAGGGATTACTTACTGAGTATACAAAATATACTCACCTGTCATTGCTGGATTCTGTGCAGATCGACAGTAGCGGCTGGGACTTATCTGGAGCGGAGCACGTGCGTGTGATACGGACTTGCATAGGTCGGCTCCTGTCGGATTTTCTTTGGGATTTTTATTAATTGTGACATTTGTGTTGTTTTAAAACTGAATCAACAGCTTCCGCATATTTTTCATTGATTTCGTATTGGGCTTTGGTTTTAAAACTATATGTTTGCATGTCACGTTGGTTTTCACTTACCTATATGGATGAAAGAGTTGTTTGGTGTGTACTTTCGTTTCTTATTATAATTGTTATTATTATTAAAAAAAATAGGTGAAGAATCGGATTTATTGAAAAATGAACTTGACGGATTTTGGCGTCACACTTGACTTATATTTATTCGACAACTCAAACGTCATGAACGGAATAAATTATCCTTTCATAATAATAATAAATAAATAAATAAATAAAGCACACATATGTATTAAATTTTTTCTTTAGAAATTGAATATAATAAAATTATAAATCATATTCTTGTAGTAAGATTTTTATCAATGATGATAATAATAAAAACAATAATTTATTTATTTTTAAAGTTATAACTTATAACTATTAATAAGTATGCAAAAAAAATGACAAAAACCATAAAATTTATCTCTCAATATTTGAATAAATCTGAATTTAAAAATTGTTTAGTTATTGACATATAGTTTTGAATAAAAAATATGAAAGAGTTAATTACTTAATATTTTATAAAGATTTTAATTTATAAAATTAACTATTTTTTTGACTTAATTGATTAAATTAAGTAGTTATTTTTATTGTTATCAAATATACTTACAGTAATAATGTGCTTAATATTTTAAATTAAAAACTTAATTAGTGTCATCAAACGCCCTAAATTAGACGCATGCAATTTACATACCCAAATTGTTTTATTATTATTATTATTATTATTATTATTATTATTATTATTATTTATTAACAAAAACCATTTTGTTATTTATTTACATCACCACATCATTAAGACACATCACTAATTTTTTCTATGTCAACAATCATACATGACATTTAACGGCCTAACTTAACAAAAAATAAACCCTAGACCATTTTTGTACTAAAGTTCAAATATCATGATATTTTAATTTATTCTTAAAAAATTTAAGCTAACTATGATATAAAAGACAAAAGTGAAGTTATTTTGTTAATTTACTCTTTATTTGTATGATCGGTTCGACTTCGATTATATATTGATCCAATTTTTTCATTTTGTGTCCTAAACTTTAAGTCACGTTACATATTGGCTATATTTACACATTAATTTAAAGCCAAAAAATGGCATCCTACGATGACAATTACTTCATAATTTTTTATATGCCAATTTTTTCCGTATTGTACCTGACTGAAGTGGCCATATGTGTGTTAATCTCGTTGGGACGAAGAGAGCTTTAGAAAACCACTAAATTTATATAACTAGCGAGTATTCACTCCTTGCCAATAAGAAGAAAGAAAGATTCGCCGGTGCACCATCGGAACTCAGAAGCAAATCCAGCAAACTACACGAAAATGACGATGTTTGTTTTTGTAACACACTCATTACCAACTCAAAAGCTTGCGATTTCTGCACTGAACGTTATAATCATGACAAAAATATAAATATAATCAACTTATTTTTTTCAAATAAATACAACATTTATATTTCTTCTCTCCTTTTTCCCTGCTTTATTCCTCACTCGTCAATCCACGCCACAAGAAATAGAGATTTCCAGCAAAAAAAATCTTCATTCCAGTGAGGAAAATGAGTCTTACAAAGCTACCACCACCAAAAATGCCAAAAAGTTGACCAAGACGATCCCAAATACTCCAAAATAGCCTCCAATGGTGGAAGCTCCGGACAATTTCAGAGCTTTCTTGGGGACAGACTTGGTGCCATTATTAACATGCACATTACCTCCGACCATAATTCTTTGCCTCTTTGTTTTCCACAACAGAATCTTGTACCTAACTGCAGTAGCCAAATCCACCCTAAAAACAGCAGAACCATTTGGAAAAACTGCCTTAGACACAGCTTTCCAGTTTGTAGGAACTCCATTTGGAGGACCCTTTGGAGCCTTCTTGTTGTGGCCCTGATGAAATGCTGGAACTGAGTAATTTGCTATGGTGTGTCTTTTATTTGGACTGTCATAAAATGTGAGATTTATTTGATCATAGTACACACCTTTGTCTTTGTTGGTATTTTCTAGTCTGATGTGGAAATAAAGGGTTGTGTTTGTTGTGGAGTTTAAGGTTTGGTTAAGAGCTGGAATGTAGAAGTCTTGGAGAGAAAATTTAGGCTTTGTAGTTCTGAGAGTTAGCCATAAAAATAGAGCTGATATGCCTGAAGTGAATATGAAAGAACAACAACGTTGAGCACAGCTTCTGTTACCAGATTGTGACATGTTTTTTTCAGGGTAAATCTGAAAAGGGTTGCTGAAAATGATGAAGATGGGGTTGAGAAGTGGTTTGAAGTAAAGAATTGTTGGAGTGAGAGATCTGTGTTGGTTCTTTTCTTGAAGCTTGAAATATACAAGACTTGAGCAAAGACGGAGTTTACTTTTGATGGGGTTTACTCGAAGGTGCTATTTTTGTGATGTTCCCAACAATGGGAATAAAGATAGGTGAGGGTTCGAATGCTTTGCAGATTCCACATGTGTTTCCTGACGCAGGTTCGAATCTCACTCTCAACTGGTAAACCATCAGGCGCTATGCCAGTATAAAACATCTCGTAGAAAAGTTGTAAAGCATCCTCTGCTAAACCATGCTGCGCATAACCAGTAATCAATCGAATTCCACAGAACAAAATCCATGGCAGGAAACATATGAAACACCTTTTCAGCTTTTCTCCCATACGTTGAAACCAAAGTAGACGAAACATACTCATCAATGTCGAAAGAGGATTTTATAAGCTGGCAATGAGCCTTTCTCCCATAACCAATACTCGCAAGCAAGCTCGCACAAACACAAAGAATGCTTATCATACAAGGAAAATTAGGCCTAACTTATTTTCAGCGTCAGCCTAACCAAACCAAGTGATTCTGAGTCATTTCAATACAAGCAGCAACAAGCTTCACAGGCATTACATCAAAAAGTTCAGCGCACGTTATCTCACTCCTTTCCGGCATTAATTCAAACAGCTTCCTAGCGACATCCACCTTATTATTCATTGCGTACCTGCTAATCATCGTAGTCCAAGCAATCAAATTCCTGTCAGGCGTCTGATCGAAAATCTCTCTAGCTTCACTAACACTACCATGAAGACACAACCCATATTAGTCCTCACAACTACATCCTGCCCCGGCATCATATCGTAAACCCTCGTCGCCTCATAAATGCAGGCTTTCTCAATCAAACCGCCCAATAAAACAGTCCATGAAACCACATTCCTCTCCGGCATTCCCCAAAAAAAAGACTGCCTCCTTCATTATACCCTCTGGAACGTAACCCCTAACCATGGCCGTCCACGAAAGCACATATTTTCGGGCATTTAATCGAACAATTGTGGAGCTTCACTTGGTCGAACTAGGGAGAAAAAAATTTGGACCATTTCTCGATTTGTGCGTGTCATCCTTGCGCAGGGGCCATGCTAATCTTCTCTGTATCGTTCCAATTTTATCGGATGTCCCCGAAGGGACGACTACGAGCGTTGCTGCACAGTAGATAAACCTTTGTCGCTTCTCTTAATTTGTCGATATGGGACAAACCAGATCTTGTCCTTTTATTGGGCTGAGCTTTTAAGATTTAGGCCCATGTATATAGCTAGCCTTTCTTCTTAATATAAATTTCTAAATTGGAACTATTGTTAAAGCAATAATCTAATATATTATTGAGATAATTATAAGAAAATTATTTTTTAATTATAGTATAAAATTTTAATATTTATTTTTTCATTTACCAATTTTTTAAAATTAGTCTTCTGTGTTTTCTGAAAAAATACACAATAGTATTACTAACCATCTCAATTAATTACGTTATAAATGATTTTTTTTATTAAATTATATATACATGTAAAATAACCTATATTATTTCTATGAATTAAAGCTATATGAGGAAAGAGGTAATTATCAGTAAGAATTAAAGATAATAGATTCAAACTATTATTTCAACTTAGATTGCACATTAGTCGAGAGTCTGCCCTCAAGCAGATATTTGTTAAATGACAAAATATATTAAAAAATTATTGATATACTTTGGAAATATACTTTAGAGTAGACGAAGTTTTACAATAATTGAAAAAATAATGTTTTTTTAAATTTGAAAAAAAAAATATTTAATAGACTGAAACTTAATAAAATTCATGATTAAAAATAATTTAAAAAATAAAAAACAATTAATAATATTTAGGAAATTACTAATTTTATAATGTTTGCTATTAATTTTGATATTTTTCGTTTAAATAATTTAAGGAGAAACCTGTAAGTTTAGTTAATACATAAAAAATGGAACTAGCATAACATTTTATGAAATCTTATTTCGGAAGGTCAGGAGGATCGCACGGAAAGACAATATACAAAACCCAGAAACCTTAAATATAACCAAATACTCAACCGTAAATAAACCTCCTACATATAAAATACCAAAAAATTGACCAATAAGATTCCAAAATGGCCTCGAACGAAAGGTGCTTCGGACAATCTCAAACCTTTCTCGGGGTCAGACTTGGTGCCATTCCGAACGTTCACATTACCTCCGACCACAATTCTCTGTCTCTTTTTCCAAAACAAAATCCTGTATCTAACTGAACTTGACAAACCCACCCCAAAAACAGCCGAACCATTTGAATAATTTGCCCTAGAAACAACTTCCCAGTTTGTAGGAACTCCATTTGGAGGACCCTTTGTAGCCTTCTTTCTATGGCCCTGATAAAACGCTGGGATTGTGCAATTTGCTATGGTGTGGCTTTTATTTGGACTGTCAAAAAATGTGAGATTTATTTTATCATAATACACACCTTTGAATATGTTGGTATTTTGGAGTCTGATGCGGAAATAAAGGGTTGTGTTTGTTGTGGAGTTTAAGGTTTGGTTAAGAGCTGGAATGTAAAAGTCTTGGAGAGAAAATTTAGGCTTTGTGGTTCTGAGTAAAAATATCCATAAAAATAGAGGTGTTAGGAATAAAGTGAGCATGCATTTACAGCAACACCGCAGATCGCAGCTTCCCTGAAGACACATGGTTTTTCCGGGGAGATCTGAACTGAAAATGGAGATGAAATTGAGAAGTGGTTCGAAGTGAAGAATTGTGGAAGTTCTCTTCTTCTTGATACTTAATTAATACAGAGGAAGACTAGAGCATTGACCGAGTTGTACTTCAAGGAATTGATAGGGCTACTTGTGGGTGATATTTTGGTGATGGTTATGAATGACAAATGGAAATAAATACAAGGGTCAAAGGAAGTCTTTGGTGTTTTTTTTGGTGAAGACGGTTTTTATTATATCATTGAATTTTGTAACTTTTAATCTGTTTTATTCATTCATGATGTTTTTTTTGTTTGAACCACCAAGTATTTTGGACACCTTAGACTAATCTTCGTTCGAGCTGGACAGGACCACAAGGGCGGCAAAGCTCTCCCAACCAAGTTTTAACGCAGCAGCATACCTAGAACTCGAACTCAAGATCTCTGGTTAAACTAGAACAACCTCATGTCAGTTGATCTACGCGCTTAGTAGTATTCATTCATGATGTAATATGTATAAAATTATATTATTTAAAAGATAAAAATTTATATAATATTTTTATTATGTAACAAAAAATAAAAAATTATATAATTTTTCATAGCTTCGACTAAATAGTAGTGTCTTTAGTACGGACTATTTTATAAGTCCTCACCCAAAACTTCACTTGCAAAGGTGAGTGAATTATTAAATTATATTGTACAACTGTACAAGAACTATGGTGAATTATAATTTTTTTATTTTATTCAAAATATGTATATTATATAAAATTAATTTATTTTGTTAAATAAATTAAAAACTCAATTTTATTATTGGATCTAATTATTATAATTTGTTCCCTTATTTGGGCTATTATTTTAAAAAAATTCAAATAATTAGGTAAACAATGACATTTTGAGTTTAAAACTATAAGAACGTCAATGTATTTTTGTTTATTTTTATTTTTGTCAGATTCTAATTCATCAATTGTATGAATGTCTAATCTCCTGTTTTAAATAGTAAAAATGCCATTTTTTTATTCTATAAAAAAATGAATAATAATGAACAACAATGAACGCTAAACACATAACCTGACATTTTTACAATTGTAAACTCAAAATCGGGCATTCATATAATTGACGAACTTTGAATTGACATAAATAAAAATGAACAAACATACCCTGACATTCTTACAATTGAAAACACAAAAATAAAAACAAAAAAAATGAACGTTCCCCTAATTTCCCAAAGAAAATCATAGTAAAAATTCCTCTAAATTTTCTTGGATGAGATTATATTTACATGAAAACAAAGTTAAATTTGTAATAATTTGTGATATTTAACTCAATATTACAAAATTTAATTCTATTCTTATAAAATTCTATTTTCACCCAAAAATTGACCTCCAAGTTGCCTTTTCTTCTTATTTTCTTGTAAGTTTATGATGAAATAGTAACAACTTACACTAGATGACTAGAAGTTTATTGGTTTTTAATTCATTTCCAAATTCAAATGTTCTGTATCAAAATAAAATAATTTTAATTATAAAATGCTGTAATTTAAACATAAAATACTATTTATCTTTTAACTAATTATATTAAATTTTACATTACAAAAGTATAAAGTATTCTCTCATATTTTATTTTATTTTATAATATTGAATAAAATAATTGATAAATTTGTAAAAAAATTATTATGATATTTTCAATAAATTTTAAATTACAATCAAGTAATAATTTTAATTATAAAAATATTAAGAAGTTAAATAATTTAAAATTTTATTATTAGACACTATAAGTAACTTTAAATTTTATGAAACGTCACAATTAAAATATAATACAACTACGAATTTATGAAGTAATTAAGATATGCATGAAATATGAGAAAACAAATTACAATAATGAGAAATTTGTTGAGAAATTTTACAAGTGCTAAAGGAAAGCTAGGGGAAATGTCCAAGAACAAAACTAAGTAAAATTGTTTGTCTCAAGAATATTCTTGTATTGTGGAATACGTTGGATCACCAACATGTCTTGGGTCATTAATTTGATTCTTTTTAATCCACAATGCAATGAAATTATCGAGAAATATTAATAGAGTCAAATCCTTTTATAATTATTAGTGATCTTTAATTTTTCACAAATGTATAAAATGCACGATTACGGACGCCAAAACGCTACCTCTCCAGGAGTAGTTAAAGACAAGAAAGTGTAGGACTATTGTAGTTTATGCACGATATCTTGGATACTCTGTTAAAGAGAAATAAAAAAAAATATTTTCTTTGATAACGTTTTCTCTGTTAGAAAAACTCTCTTGTCCTGAAAGAACTCAATCTTCCTTTATTTATATTATTATAAATTAAATTACCCTTATAATATAGCACAAAATACATTAATTTCAGTTTTTGCATTCAATAATATCCTGCGTGGACCTTAATATTCAACAAATTTTAATATAAATGAAATTCAGATTGATGGTACTTCAACCGAATGATCTATTGGTGTAAAACTGTTTAAATCATTCATGCTTCTAATGTGTTATTTTCATGGCACAATCAACATAGTAGAAATTAAAAACATGTCAGAACAAGATTTCATATAGTAACATCTCATACAAACATTAAGAACAATATTAAACTAAGTTTAGATGATTATCTTTGAAGCGTGCTTTCACAATTCTACAGAAAATACCAACCAAAAAGCTATCAACAGATCGCACTCCTATACAACCTCACACACGTTCGGACAGAATTCAATCCAGACAGAGTGCTAGCTCTTTTCTCAACTTTCCTTGATAGATTAGAGTTGCAGGGAAATTAGGACCAACCTGTATATGTATATGATGATGAACTGACTGTCTTCATGTAGAACCTCTGAGGCCTCAGCTTTCAATTTTGACCACTTCGTGAACTATCATTCGTATTTTTCTCACTTCCCTCTTAAGCTGTGTTCCAATATTCTGTATAGTCACGATTCGTAGATACTCTTTTCGTCTTAAAAAACTTTCACAAAATAGTACTTTAAATGTGTCAAAATTGTTGTTATTTATGAATTTTTTATATAATTTTATTTTTAAAATAATTTCGTAATAATTATCTTTTTTAATTGTTTTTTTCTTAATTCTCATGTAGTTATTATTTTGAATATCATTAATTAATAACTACTGCATGCTTTTTAATATTTGTGATAAAAATAAATGTCAATATTTTTTGAACGGAGAGAGTAATTCATTATAGTAAGAGTGTCTTAGTCTAGTCTTAATTTAGGGGATGTATTGGCCTCAATATAATTAATTAGAAGTCAAAATTTCATGCTACAAATATATCACTTTACCATTTTCAAATTAATTACATTATTATATTATAAGATACTCAAATAATATTTTTGTGTCACATAAAGTAGAATGAAAAGAATAGATTCTTTATTTCCAACTTATATAATTTAAAAATTGATAAAAAAGTCTTAAGGAGTAGTTAATTAGTTAGAATTCCTAAATACTCATTAATTATAGTAATTAACTGGTGCTAAAAACTTAAAATAATTGAGATCTACCGACAAGATATAGAACATTTATTTTAGGTGAATTAGATGACCAACATTCACAGAGTATATACCCACGAGATGTTAGTTGAATTGACAATTTAATTATTTTGAGGTTTGGTTGGATGTACTTTTTAGGTTTAAATCTCAGTTGTCTTACTTTCGTTAGACAGAAGTTGTGCCATAATTCCAATCTCATATGAATTCTTACCAAATGTAGGGAATGCCATATGATTAAGAGAAAAAAAAGGAGGTATGTGCACGCGTGGTCATGTATGACAATGTATTTTTTTAGTGAGAGGGAGAAATTTTCGCACAAACTAAGGGCGGAGACTCCCAAAGAGACCTAGCGAACCAGTAGGTCAGAGTCTGTATATCTCTTTTGACGTCGCCACAGAGCCAGAGATTGAATTCTGCATCCTCAGTGTGTTGGTTGACATCCTTTACCGCTGAACCCACATACAAGGGTATGAAAATAATATTTGTTTGGGTTTGAAAGAACTACTTCTCTAACTTGGATGCCCATGTGATTAGTTTACCCTTTTGAGCAGAAATTAAACAGAAAATATAGACCTAAATTTAGGAATTATTTTCTTCAAATAAGGATATCATGTTTTATTGGACCCCACTAAGTAGTGTTAGCTTCAAGTTCACTCCTTCATGTCTTAATAATTTGAATGTTTATGGTACACCATTGTTGATCAAACACCTCTTAATTCATGTTTAATTTCTTCTAAATAATGATACTTGCAAAAATGTAGTCTACTCTCTTCTATTATTATTGTTTATTCTTTTTCTTCACCCTTATCCAAATTGCAAACTCTACTTTATGTTTTTATTTTAAATATATGTCATTTTAAAAAAAAAAAATTTATTATATGTTGTTTTATACTCTCAATGTAAAATTTAATATTTTATTCTAATATTACTCTCATTAATTTTATATTTCGAATACAAATTTGATTTAGTGATTGTTTTAATGTGTCTCTGATACAATTACGATTTATAAATCCGAATGGTTATTCTTACTCCTAAATGACTGTTCAGCAACACTTCCAATAGCCTTTTCCACTTACAAGGTCCTGTAAATGATAAGAAGATGATTGTAAGGATCTTTCTTGAATGCATATTGATCAAATACAAAAATAAATATATTAATATGGGGTGTTTTAATTAATACAAAATTTTCTAAATCATGCTTAATTATTTATAGATTTTATTTAATCAAAAATGAGATCTCACAAATCTTCAACATTAGGAATGTCAGAAGGGATACAAAGTCAACAAGGATAGATTAGTTAAATTATAAAACAATTCTAGAGTTTTTAAAAAAAAAGTTAACAATTTTTTTAAAATATGTTCAGAAAAAAAAGAAAATATTGGGGAGTTCTTAAGTTTCTTCTGGGAGAATTTAAGTATGAAGTGAACGTCAGCTATTGCCCAAAGCAAGTCGTTACTGTAAAGAAAATTGGCAAACTAAAAGCATAAAAGTCGTCATTCATTTTTAGTTTCAAAAGCAATCAACAATTATGCAAACTACTATATATTTTGAGTTTAGAATGATATGTATGTCACTGTATCTTATTCATTTTGTTGATTTTTGTCGATTGACAAGATTCTAGTTTATAATTATATGAATGTCAGATTTCATTTTCTAAAATACAAAAATGTCACATTTTGTTCTCTCGACATATGAACAATAATGAACAACGATGAACACTAAACATACCCTGACATTTTTACAATTGCAAATCATATTTCTAAAACTTTAACTGACATTAATAGAAATGAACAAATTTAGCTAGCATTCTTATCATTTTAAACACAAATTTGAGCATTATTGTAATTTTCCCAATATTTTTTGTTATAAAATTTTAGGCAAGTAGCTGGGCTAGCCCGCAGATAGGGAGCATCTTTTCTGGTTGTCTGACAAACTAACAGACCAACAGGCATGTATGTCTCTCCAAACGCTATTACAGCTCTAATATTCGAACCACTCACTCTTAGTAAAAAAGTTGAAGCTACCGTGAGTAGTTTCAAAAGCAATAATGATGTTTCCATTAATCATTTTTTTAATGCATTTTGAGGTTTCTAGTCAACAGATCATTGTATCCAATGATGGGTTGTGGTTTGATGTTGAGTACCAATGAGACTTAACCAAACTCATTATATATTCAAGTCAAAATCACAGCTTAAATCAGTATTGCTTTAGGAATTAATGGAGGTGACTGCAGGCACTTCTTTTTCATTTGAAATTTTGAAACCAAAATTATAGGAAACAATCCCTTTGATTTTTATCAGTTATCGTCAAATTTACTGATTAGGAGTTATAGTTATTGACTCGTTGAATTTAGTGTCTCACTGTAATATATTCCCGAATCCATCGTGCGGCTAAATGTTAATGTATTATCAATGAATTTGCAGCGAAGAGTAAATAAGTGTTCTAAACCATTGAAGATATGGTAATGTATTAATACAAACCCTAGCTAATCCGACTTGTTCAATAAAAAAGTCATAAAATAAAATGTAATCCTGACTCATTTAATAAACGGGTTGATGAGTTGATCTATTTAACTGTTATGATTGGATACATTTATGTATAAATTACGAGTTTGACCTATTTAATTGACACGAATTGACTCATTTATTTATATTACTTAACAGTTTAAATGAGTTAAAAAATAGCATGTTTATCATTTTTGCCAAAAATAATGCTCAAATCTTAATTCTTTTTGACATTTGTTTTCTTTAATTTATGGTCTCATTTATTTTTTCTTTTCACATTTTTAGATTAATTTTTTTGCATAATTTTAAATATTTCATATTTTAAAATTATTAATAAATTTTTAGTGGTCATAACGGCTTGTGTTCAAATCATGTTGGACTTATCTATTTAACCAAATTTTAATCAGTCATAAACGGATTCTAATTAAGACTCAAATTCCTTTACATCATACCTAAACCCAAATAACTTTTTTTTGGATTAGATCGGGTTGGCAGGTCGAGTCGATTTTTATTAGGTCTAATTTAAATCATTTCAACAAATAATTTCATCTGTTTTTAATGTTTAACCAAAATATTTTAAATATGTGCTATTTTTGCATGCAATATAAATTAATATTAATGAACATAAACAAATATTATTTCATAGTCGATGTTCATTTGTATTTATCTATGCTTAAAACAAATAAATTTCTATAAAAGTATTTGAAATATACACGAACATGTATGAATATATCTGAACATTGTCTGGTTGTTCTCTTGGTTGAAATGAGAATAAAAAAAGAGAAAAACAAATCCGCAAGTAAAGAAAAATAATAAAGAAAATAAACGAACAATTAGTGAGTGAATTAAAAAAAAAAGAAAGAAATTAATTGTATGAGAGAGAGAAAATCAAATGTAATTAATTAGCACACATATGTAAGCATTAAATAAGAGAAAGAAAGCATAAAATTAACGACATTGGCATTTGTACACATGTAAACTGAAATCAGACATATCTAAAAAAATAATATTCAGACATATAAACACATATAAACATGAAGATGAACATTTAAAAAAAAACTCAAAATTATATATTCTACATAATTATCAGATAAATTTATGCTCAAATGACTCTCTAAGCTCAGCACACATGCATGCATCTACAATAGCCAAAATGAAAAAAAAAAAAACTAAATTAATAAAGCAATGCCAAATCCTAATAAAATTTGAGAAATAAAATATTAATTGTGACAAAGCATGGAGTTTCAATTTTAGTATATGAGAGTGGCAATTATAGGAAGTGGTTGGGTACCTAAATTACAACCACAACTCCATCATATATTCTTTCTCTGCCTCCAACTTCACTCTTTTTTTTTTCTATTATATTAAACTTAATTACATTTTGACTAAATGGCTTATTTCTCAATTAAAAAAAATTATTGTCAAATTTAAAACTCGGCCGATCAGCGATTCGGACTGAGGATTAAATTATCAAATCATTGGTTTAGCTACAGGGTTATTGGTCGGATAGAATAAATAATGATTACAAAACTATGTAAATTGGCTCGACTAGTCGAATTTTGATATGACTATTTGGGTTTTTGTCTGACCAGTTAGGTTAAGAAATTTTACATGGTTTAATGCATCTTTGACGTTTAATGTAATTCGGACCGGTTTAATGGCCGAATCACCGAATTTTTAACCCGGCTAATCGGGTAGATCCATATTTTAAATCACTTATCTTCTTAATAAATTAATCAAAATAGATAATAAAAATAAATAAATGTACATAATACTAATGTCAATCTCAAACATTCATTCATTGATACATACATACACAAATATATACACTCTCTCTTTTAATATATAAATTGAACTTCTCCAACTCCCTAGCCATGCCCCACTTACCAGAGATTCTAGGTCATATACTTAATTATTCTCAATATTTTTGTCTTACATTTCACTTTCTATATATACTTCCTCAAAAGGGTTCCCTCTAAAACTGCCCAATCAACTCTTTTCATTTCATATTCATCCTCCTCTTCTTCCTTCTCTTCTCCATCTTATCTCCATGGAAAACTCCATGAATTCAATGGGAAAGAATTTTTCTTCCAGTTCTAGTTATGATAGTTTTGAGGAGAGTGGTTGGACTATGTATTTTGAAGATTTCTTAGCCAACAAAGACAATGATCATGACCATGATCTTCAACCAGGTTCTCTCTCTAATGTCCACCATGAAAGCTCCTCTCTGGTTTCTGATGCAGCTTCTTTTATGATAAAGAAGCCATACGAAGAAGACGAAAAGAACGAGGAAGATGGAGGATTATCCATTGGGAATAAGGGTTATAAAAGGTTAAGTTTTAAAAAGAGAAGAATGAAGGGAAGATTGGTTGATGATGCCTTGGAAGATACTGCAAGTTCTCCTGTTAATAGTCCTAAGGTGATTACAAACTTCCTGATCCTAGCTAATCACTTTATTTTCTTTTACACAGATTAATTAAGTCTTCAGTTTTAACACATCAGTGACAAATAATTTATGTTGTTTAATTGTCTGATATAGATGTATGACATGATGAACCAGTACAACAAGAACATGAAACAAGATATTATGAAGGTAAAACGTTTAATATTTTTGAATAATATAGAGTATTATTAATTTCTGTAAAAGTTCATGAGTTCGTGCATATGTGCGTAGGATTATGAACGATACATGTTGTAAAACTCTTTAACATAAAACAAATTGTCTCGTATAAGACGCACAACTCACGTCATTATAAACCACCTAATATTATCTGACGTGTAACACGTTCGCAATAATTACTTGATTGTCTTTTGTGGCAAAACGTTATTTTTATTATTTTTAAATTGATATTTATATTATTAATTCTTGTTAAAAATTTATGAGTCCGTGCATACGTGTGTGAGTTTATAAATGATATATTCTGTAAACCTCCTTAATACAAAACTAATTATCTCGCATAAAGTCCACAACTCACATCATTATAAACCGATACATTTGTAATAATTAGTTGATTGTCTTTTGTGTTGGTTTTTTGTGGGCAATGATTTGTACTTCAGTCTTACCTAACTATTGAATGAGCTTATTGAATATTGGGTTGAGTGCAGGAGAAAGCAAGTGGTTTGAGGCAAGAAGATGATGAAAGAAGAAGAGATGATGGCTTCATTGATAGGGAAAGTGATAGTTCAGAACTTAAAAAAAGGGGACTTTGCTTAGTTCCATTGTGTATCGTAGTAGATTATCTTGGTAAATAATGATAACAATCTCTTCGACCTCCATGAACCACTCCATATTGGCATTGCATGAAGAAAGGACCATGATAATAAGATTAAGAAGCATCATCATCGTTAAAAACATTAATTAAGTCGAAACATATAACAGCAATTTTCTAGCAAATGAAATTGTTTATGCTAAGATTGTAAAGTTTTTCGGATTCGAGGGATGAGATAAATAGGATAGGGTTATTTCAAAATTGCAATAATTTATAAGAAAAGGCATAATCTTTAAGAACCAATGATCTATCAAAAAATCGCCTAAATCATTTCTAGTTTAGGCGGCTTTACGATGGCGTATAAATTTTAATATATGGAAAAAAGTATTTTGTCCACTCATTTATAGTATTGCAAGTGGTTGAATTAGTCGGTTGAAGAATTTTTCCAAACCAACTCGACTATGCTGAGTTGAAAAGTTTAAATTGAATCTACCGACTAATTGACGAGTTGGTCAGGTTGAATAGATTTCGGATTGACAAGTTGGGCGGATTCGGTTTATATTCGTTTAATAACGTTCTCAAACAGAACACAATCGCTACTGAGACGGTTGAAAAATCACAAAACTAAAATAAAACCAACTCTAATGGGTTGAGTGAATTCGAGTTTGTCGGATTGGGTTTACACTCATTTATATCTAAATGGCATATATATATTCTTACATAACCACATCACATTAACAAATAAAACCCAATTTATATACACCAATAGATACTGCATTTCACCTAACAATTTTATGACAAGCTATTTTAAAAGTCCTTAATTAACATTAACAAATCTTTCCAACTAATCTATCTCTAATTGTTGAAGAAATGTTTTGTTCAAGTGGATTGAATATTGAATGTTGATAATATGAAGGGCGACTTTGGCTACTTCCTAAATATTTATATCATCTTAATTAGCAAAAGTACATGGGTTTTTCAACCATAACCTAACAAACCCACTTAATCTTCCAACCACAAAAGTGTTGTATACAACTTAAATGCTAATAATACAGTCAACAATGTGCAAATTCAAGCATATGGATGGTGTGATTTTATAAAGCAACAGTTTCTGTATGTGGTTACCTGCCTAATTTTAAAGAAGAGCATGCATTATTAACATACTTTATAATTGCTTTAAAAATTTAAATTTCAAAATTAATTACTCCTTCCATCTCATAATAGATATCGTTTGAGAACAATTGTTTTTTATATTATATGTCATTGTGTATTACTAATGTAATATTTAATAATTTATTTCAATATTGTCTTCATCAATCATTAGTTTTACATTTTTAATACAAATTTAATTTAATGATTTTTTATGTATCCAAATAAAAAAGTATGATAGTCAATTGAACATCAATACATTTATTATGGGACGAAATGAGTATTTCAATTTGAAATAACAAGTACAAGGGCTCTTTTATTGGTTCACAATTATTTTGGTTCTTTTAGTTGGAGAATTCATGTTGAATTTCAACGTTAGTATAGTTTTGGCCAAAACCTGAGCTAACATAATTACTGTTTTATTGAGACATCCTTCCAATAAAAAAGAAAACACAGCATTGTAACTCATCATTTGGTTGGTTACTTACACGGGCTATTTTTTCTCGGGAAGTTCCCCTAATAATTCTGGTATCACCTCAAAAAGATCACCAACGAGTCCATAATCAGCGACCTGCACCATTGAGCTCAAAGTAAGCTCTACGTATCTATATATTATACAAAAACATATATATTATAGTATGATAAATCATATCAATAAAGATAAAATCAAATTGTTTTTTTATAATATGAGATAAATCATATTAGAATAAGAAAAATACTAAATTTATTTTTTTTAAAATTATATATACTTCTATTAAATTTTGTTATGAATAGAATAACTTCCATAAATTCATAAAATTAAGACTATCATAATATACGACATCCCGCTGCGTCACACTGAAAGTGTGACTAATACAAACTAGAAGGCCTATCTCTGATTTTTAATCCTAAGTAGCTTGCTCTCACTTTGTTTTCATGTGTAACCACTATAATCATTAGATTAGTAACGATTTTCTTCTGTCGTTTTACGGTAGTTTAATGCATTAGTTATCAATTCAAAAGCAGGTATAATTATCATACCAATAATTGATTTATGCGAATTTGCTTCCTCTTGAGCAGTACCATCACAAATTATATAGAGAGCAAACGGTTGATCCTTAAGGAGGATATTCTCTCGAACAATCATGCACATTTATGATAAGAACTCTTTACCTAAAAGATATTCTCATATTACCTGGAAAATGGGAGCATCTGCATCTTTATTAACAGCAACAATAACCTTGGAATCTCTCATGCCAGCTATATGTTGAATGGCCCCCGAAACACCAAAAGCCATGTATAGTTCTGGTGCAACAATTTTTCCAGTCTGACCAACCTAAGAAAACAAAAGGCACTAGCAATAAAAAAACCCAGAAAAATAAGTGTTTAAATTTTCTATACACAATATCAGCTATAGAAGTCCCTCAAAACACTTAAAGCTCTGCTGTGAAACAATTGAAACTTGGACAAAATTCTCATGGACCAAAAATTTACAGCAGTATGATATGTCTGCAAATGAAGACGAATTGAGTAAACCAGTCCTCCCACTTCATTAACTAAATTTAGTCGCAAACTTGATTATAACACCAGTCAAAAGTTGGAATAAAATCCATAGCTCAAAAAAAGTTACCTGAAGATCATTTGGGACAAAGCCGGCATCAACAGCTGCCCGTGTTGCACCAACTAATAAATAAACAGAATGATTAGATAAATACAAAGTAATCAAGAACAGAAAATTGTATCATTTGTAATAAAAATGCATATATGGCCGCCATTTCAACTGCACTGGTACAATTGAACAAGTTTTTCCCTTTTTTTTTCTTTCAAATAGTGGTTTCTTCCCTTCTGGCAGTACTAGTTTAAAAGAGAATGCTCAACTTCCTTCTAGTCTCAAAACAATAGAAATCCTGACTCCACTTATAATTTAAATGCACTTAGAAAGTACCAGCTGCACCAAGTTTCTGTGCGAGTTTCTCAAGCATTTCAAAATTCTCAGCACTTTTCAACCCCCGACCACCAGTGACTACAACTCGAGCACTTCCAAGATCAGGTCGTTCTGTATCCTGAGTTGTATGCTTTACATATCTAGCCTTGCCCACAGAATCTGTAATCATAATTTAGAGATAATGAAATAAAGGCTTTTCCTAACCAAACAAATAAAAATAAACAAGAATATTTGATGAAGAGTGCAAAAAGAATAACTTGACTATTTATTTGGCAAACACAAGTGCACAAACATTGCATTGCAGGAATCAGACAAACAGACCTTCAGCAAAGGTTGAGAGATCAACCTGGGAAATTGGAGCCTTGTTAGAGTTTGACACATTAACCACTGGAAAAGATGTGGCTCGAACTGTTAACATACAAGGACTCACACCTGTATATCGAACAACACAAAGTGCATTTCCAGCATAAATTGGCCTGCAACATATCTCAAACTTTATTTCAAAACCACATAATAAAATCAGAGCACAGATATTCTATGACTGTCCAGCACACTAATTTACCTGACAAATTGGGTAGAAGAAAAAACAGTAATAACATCAGTAATAGGAGAAACATCCAATAATGAAGCAGCACGAGGGAGTATATTCTTCCCAAATGAACTCGAAGCTGCAACTATATGTGAATAACCGCCATTTTGCTGAACCAATTGGACTAATCTAGCCCATGGTTCTGCTAGTGGATATGCAAATGTATCTGAATCAGCTACTAATACCTACACAAAAAACACCTTAACATCAAACTCAGACAATTTTTCCCCTTTTCATTATCGTTCTGAAGATTGTTAAATTCACCAATTATCTGAAGCTTAGTGCTGAGATTATGCAACTGAAGCTGAATTAATTAAAAAACCAATACTTTGACACTAGATTAAATTTGATCAAGCTTCTTTTTCAACAGCCAATTTTGCTTCATTACATTTTAAACATAGTATCGATCTGATTTACATGAGAAATGTAAAATTTAAGAATCTAAATTTTTATCTGCATATTAGTCTAGTCTGAACAATAAATTCCTGCATAATTTTTATTTCTAATATACCAACAGAACACCGTCATAATCTCAGACTTCTCAGTACTCAAGATTCCACAGCCCAAGCTCAATTTAATTCAAAGTTTTCTGAACATTGATTCAGCCTTTTCCACTATAAACAACCTCACATAACTGCACATTAATCTACAATGACAACGTAGAATTGAAATCCTACTAAATTATATAAGAAAAAGTAAGCTTTATCATTCTGTACAGCTATTACAGTCACGTAACATCACATTCAAACTCGTGACTATAAACTAGGCTCAAACAAGACTAAAATCCAAAAATGCATGCAAGTTTCACTCGGAAACAAAATTCTGAATTCTTTTTTAACTCAAAAACCAAAAGGTGCAAATCTCAACTACACTTCACTTCATTTTAAATTACATTTGAAAATCGTAACAAAATTCAATCAACTCACGCAAAGAAATGCAAACTCCTCAATTGAAAGAGCTAAACTAATCAATCAACATTACATTGAAACTATAGTTGAAACCATACTTTTATTTTATGTTTTGCGTAATCTGCACTTCACTTGATTTCAAACTACATTATGACATAATATTAAAATTCAATCAACTGACATAAAGAAACGCAAATTTATCATTCTAAAGAGCTAAATTATAAAATTAGAGAACCCACAGAGGCGAAGTCATATTGTTCTGAACCGTAAATACTTTTTCATAAAAAAATAATAGGAAAATAATGGAATACCTTAGAAAGAGAGGGATGAGAAGAAGAAGCATGAGAAGCAGCTCGTAGAAGCGAAGCGCCTGATCCAGCCAATAACATGGATATGGAGTTATCATCACCTAGTGAAGTCGCAGCCTCAACTGCGTTGATTGACTGAGGTTTGACCACACCGTTCTCGTGTTCGCCCAAAACCAGAGTGCTTATCTGTAAAAAAATAAAAAAAAAAGAGAGAGGTGTTTCCGTTAGCTAAATAAAAATGCGACATTAGAAGAAATTAGAGAGATACTGACGAGAGAAGGAGCGAGAATTGTACGGATCGACAGGTTGCGAGGTGACGATTAAGCGGAGGTGTTTTAATGAGAGCGATGAGTCTTCGGAGAATGGTTGCCATGCCTGTTTGGTTCGAGGTGGTTTCGCGTGGCGTTTTTGGAATGGAAGTAAAGGAAAACGATGCCGTTTTTTCGTTGTTGAATTTTAATTAAATGATTTAAATGATAACGCTTCGGCTGCGTGACGTATAAGGGTTTGATTCATTGGGCCCGCATGTGGGCGGATAGGATTGTCGCATCATTGTTGAGTATAAAATTTAGGGATAATTATACCCTACACCATCTTTTACTTTAATATTGCATCTTCTACTTTAATATTGTATAAACTACTTTAATATTGCATAAACAATGCTTTATTTATATTTTTAAGTTTTTTTTTTGTTGTTTTGAACATTATCAATTATAATGTTATAATATTTTGTATACATTTTTATAATAAAAATATTATCGATGCTATATAATATAATATACACTGTAACAACTTTTTATTATAAAAATATTATTTTAATAATTTATTTATATAGCCACGGAATTCTACAAGCATTTTACTAGTTAAATATATAGTTGACATTTAAATTTTATTTTTAGGGTGAAATAATTATAATAATTATATTAATTAATTTATCGTTGGATTAAATATAAAAAAAAATTGAAAAAGAATGAATAAATTTGAAATATTTCTTTTTGTGCCACAAATAGAGTAAAACTAATAGAGTAAAATAGAATAGATACAATAAATGTTGTACCTTTAATGCAGTTAAATATGACACATCTTTCTAGCAGCTGATGCTATTTGAGGATGATTCATCAATAATGGTCACTGTAAAACAAGAACATCACTGTTGTCTTTGTTTTCCCCAATTAGGCAGGCAAGGGTTCCTCCAGAACTGCAATGTAAATTGTCATAATTCAAAACAACTTACATGGAAATTTGCACGTGTATGTGTGTATGTATGAGAGATAGAGAGAGAAAGAGGGAGGGGGAGAGAGAGAACCTTTTCTCTTAGCTGAAACCTCAGCTGAAGTATTTTCTCCATCAGCAACCAACTCAGAAGCAAGAGGTAGTTTCTTGGGCACATCTGGAAGGTCCAACTTTTCCTCTTGATCCTCCGTAGCCATAGCAGTAGGAACTGTAGGCAGGTCTTGAAGAGTGATCTAGAACAGCCAAAGCAAGTTTCATATTAGATGCATTTGGAGTCATAAAGACATTACAGAATACTACCAGTCACCAAACATCCTTAGTAACCAGACCAACAAGATGAACGTGGCCTCCAAACGTGAAGTTAAAAGGAAAGTATTTTCCAGTACTTTCTGCAGACGCCATCACATTGATACAATCATGTATCCAACAAGCAACTTAGGCAGCAAAATCCTATGCGCTAAAATTTCTTCACATATGAATCTCACTCAAATTCTATGACAAAAGGAAACCGAAAAAGGAAAAATGCAACTCCATTGCTAAATCAATTTTCCTTCAGATGCTAAATCAATCTTATAACAATAAAAGCTGCAGGTTTTTTTTCCCTGTCAGAGAGTAAAAGCAGCAGCAATTCAACATTATTCATTAGCAAGTACCTGCGATTCCAAATTCTCGAATTCAGCCAAAACCTCCTCTTCATCTTCTGCAGATAATTTCTCCCCCAAGATGGCATTAATTTCCTTCAAGCAATTCATAAAATTAGGAATGATTATCCACATAATAAAAAAGGAATCAGTGAAACAAAAAACGTATAGCATGAAAAAGAGAATAATAGAGAGACTGCCATATTCTTATGTTACAACTATAAAAATTGAAACCAAAATAAACGTAAAAATCAACTCAGATTGAAAAAATAATCTGGTCCTTACATGCATGCAAAAAAAAATAACAGAGTACGAAGAACCATTCTTATGTGGACGACTACATGAAATATGAGAAACTGCACGAAGAATTACCTGAGTTAGAGTTACATCTATAAAAGATTATAGGTGCCATTTGTAGAACTTCCAAAAAGTTAAAAACTCAAGCTATTTATACTTTCGAGTTTCAAAAACTAGCTTGAACAATTTACTATATTGTATGGCACGATAAAGAGCCTATAAGTAACCAAAGAAGTAAACGATTAGACTATATGTTCAGCTAGGGACATGCTAACATTATTTCAACGAAGCCAACAATAAAAATAATATTAATATGATTTCAATGGCATAGGTTAAGACAATAAACACATATAGATGAATGTTCAAACTGTCTTTAATATCATTTCAATGAAGCACCATGGAAGATGAAATTTCAAGCAGTATACTGAAAATACATTCAATAACAGACTTACATCCTGATAAGCTTGAGCTTCGGCAGTATCATCCATTAGCTTCTGAACATCATCGGAATTGATCTCACTTTGTAACGCCTTAATTGCATCATTACCAGCCTTTAAGCTATCAAATATAGCTTTTAGCCTGTTCGCTAGTTCAATATCTGCAAGCTGAAAACAAAATAATAAGAAGTACCAACAAATTATATATGGTACGAAGAAAATCAATAAACAAGTCATAGATAACAAGAGAAAAGAACTGTTCTTTGAAACAAAAACAAAGGTCCTTCATACGACAATATTAAAGGAACTAACATGAAAGATAAAAATTGGGTACAAATACTTTAGTTCTCCAATAGATCAGATTGTTGCACAGTAGAAAATAGACCACCTTACAAATGAAAACAACAAAAAAAATACAAGACAGAACAATCAATATTCATTTGAATGCTTTTTGTAAATTATGATCCATGTTCCCAAATGTAAAATTTTATAAGCATAGCTTATTTCATTTGTTATGTGTTCTATATCCTTCATTCAACATTTCTCTAGCAGTAATTCCGTCTGTTGGAGCAACATTATTATTCTTAGAAAATAACCTCATCAATCCTCACCCTGCACCCCATTAATGCTTTGATTCTCAAAACCCCTGCTGATAAACTTTGTAATAGGAAGCTATTACTTGAGAAAATATATCAAGGGACATGAACAAAGTTTTAGGACTCGAAATCTATACTCATAATATAACAGACGAACAAGATAACTTTTCCTTTCGCTTTGCTATAAATGAGAAGTACTTACACTGAAATAAAAACATCCAATCTTAAGTTTATGCAAACGTTCCAGTTAATTCACAGGCTTGCGCTTTTCTCAAACACAATGCACAGCATTTGGGTACATTTCCGAAATCAAAAACACATTCTTCTTTGCGGTACTTACTTGTTGCTCAACATTAATGATCCAGGTATCCACTTGCTTCAACAATTCTTCTTGCGTTTTCTTTTTCTTTAGTGCTATCAAAGCTCTGTCCTTTCTCTTTTCGCGAATCAAGTCTCGAGCGGCTTGCTTCTCTGCTTCAATAACAGCTTCAAGCTAGTAATATTTCAAAACACAAAATAACACACTACATTAAGTCAATGCATTCATCTTGATTCCAAAAAAAAAACTTTACAACATTCCATTCACTTAATAGCTTTAAGAAAAGTTAAAAGCACGGCATCGTTTAAAATCAGAAATTACGATATTTAATCATCTATACGGAATTATGGCACTCAAACAAACAACAAATTATCAAGCCTCAATTCTTACCGAAATATATTTTACGGAAATAAGAATATAATTTGATAAATAAAAACTCAATGGATGCATTAAATTCAGATAACTGGTTAGCCCAATAATTTCCTAAGGGTAAAAATCGATCAAAATCTGATGAATTTCAAAGCACAAATTACATAACAATTTAATTTTTCAAAAAAAAAAAAAGTAAAACCTGTTGTTGGTATTGGCCAAGTTTACGACGAGTGGTTTTGAGAGTGAGAATGGCTCGATCTACTTCCGTGATCTTTGGCTTTTTCACGAATATATTTCCCATAACTTAATTTAGCTGATAAATAAGCGAAATTATATTCAGGAGTGGGTTATCTTAGTTTATGAATAAATTGTGAATTGGTTTTCAGTTGAAAGAAACCAACAGGGGTTTTCCCCTGCTTTCCGAGAGAGGTTTTACCGGTCACAGTTTTGATAATTGACTTCAATGTCTTTCTTTCAAATTATATAATATTCGCGTTTGCTCCCTGAATTTCTTAAGATGTTTTTTTGTAGTCACTATATTTCATTTTTTATTTGAATATTGTTAAAGAAGTTATGTTAACGCTTGGTAAAGCAACAAATGTGTACATTGCCGAGTTTTTTGTCAAATTTTGGAGTCAAATTCACCTATGCTCCCCAAGGTTTAGTTATTGCAATACCCAAGTGTTGAAATGAGTTTTTGCAACAATAAGCTCCTCTAATTTAATTAATATATTCGAAAACTCTAATGACTTGTTTCATTCAGCTGAATCAATAACTTGACACACCACTTAAGCAAGAAAACTTAGCATTAACATCCCATCATAAATGTATAATGTTGCAAAATTTCACTCATCCACATATGAAAATGAAGAACCACTTTTTTTGAATAAATGCCTAATCTACTTTTCACCCCGACCCAGCTAGGTTGGACTTGGGTTACAGTGGCACTCCAGTACATCCAACTCAGCTAGGTTGGCCTCGATCTAAAGTAGCAAGAGAAAAATCTTTATTAATAATCGAACCAAGGGGTTAGATGCCCCTTGAGTCATACTACAAGATAGAACTCAAATGGTTTGACATACAAGTAGAGAAATCAAAATTACTAAGTCCTAAGTGTAACACCTCAAAAATTCGTCCATTTTTAGTCGAAATAAAGTGTGATGAAAAATGGTTAATTCATGTTAAATGACGTTAGAAAATGTCTAAACTTAGGTGGGATAATGTTTATTATAAATGGCAAGTATGTACGTATAAGAGATATAGATGTCGGGAAGTCGAAAAGTGAAAAAGGGGCAATCTGTGGCTAGGAACGGCCTGGGAAGCCGTTTCCCATGGCTGTTCTAGGCCAATTGGCAGCCTAACATGATGGAACGGCCAGAGGCCGTTTCCCAAGGCCGTTCTTGACGTCAGAATAGATTAAAAACACGCGTTTTCAGTGAAGAGCAGGGAGAAAGTCATATGTTTTACCCTAAACACTTCCCACTCGATTCTCCTTCAACCCTAGCCCGAAAATCACTCTCCCAACCCTTCTCAAAC
>CANYCX010233768.1:0-13198 GCA_948193385.1 Breynia disticha f. nivosa | reverse complement strand
GTGGCAGCTGAAGGTGGACGTGGAGGTCGTCGGTTTTGTGGCAGTTGGGTCGGGTCGCTCGCTCGGCTGTAGGGACTAGGGAGGGAGCTGTCGGGTGGGAGTTGGGAAGGAGGAGATGGCGTGGTTTGGTGTGTGGCATGCGTTGGCTCGGGCCGCTCGTCCGTCACGCAACAGCAGAGTGGTTTGGTGCAGGGAGGTGGAACGGTGGCGTGGGGTTGGTGCAGGGATGTGGTGGAACAGTGGCGTGGGGTGGGTGCAGGGATGTGGTGGGCGTGGATGGTTGGGTTTGGCTTCGAAGGGGGCAGGGCAGCCGCTCGTCCGTCGGCCAGAGAGGAGACGATAGGAGATGGTGGGCGTGGATGGTTGGAACGGCCAGAGAGTGTGTAGAGAGAGGTGATGCAAATGAGTTGTAAATGTTTAATTAGGGCTTGGTGGGGGGCTTGTACTGAATGGACTAAACGACATGTAGTATTAACATTATAGGATGAATTGGTTAATTCGGTCGGTTATCGGTTTTTAACCGAACCGACCGAAAACCGATTTCTCAAAATCATAACCGACCGATAGCCGACCGAATATAAAATTAACCGAACCGAACCGAAAATTTTCGGTCAGTTTTCGGTCGGTTCGGTCGGTTAACCAAATAGTGGACACCCCTATCTACAACCATATCTTTGACTCTTTCATCTACTTTCCTTAGTTTTCTCAACCACTCTACATTATAAACGTTATTACTCATCAGAAATATACAGAGAAAAAATAAAACAACCAAATACTTCTCTCTTTACTGGGTTCTTTCGATGATTATTCTTGTTGATTCCTGCTCCTCAAATAATTGAGAAGGCCTGTTTTATCCTGAGGAAATAAATTCCTTTAGGACAGTGATAATTTTCACGACTCAGGTTAATTTACGACAACAAATAATACGTTTAATTGTAATATATCATGTGATATAATGTATTTATGTTGTAAATATTTTAAGTACTAATAAAAATAACGTCCTATATTACACATAAGGAAAATTGAATGCGAGGATTTGAGTACCTCAAAGCCTGAAGTCCTCCTAAATCCGTCCCGGTAACAGCCAAAACGCACCATTATTTGTATAATATTTACTACTTGAATTAATATTGTATTAAAAAAATATAAGCATATAATATTTTATTATTTTTATGTTATATGTATATTTTTTTTGTTTCTGTGTTATTTTGAACTATTATAATGATGTTTGAATTTTTTATAAATTAGTTTAAGTTGAGATTTTTGTGGCGTGAGGTTTTTTGTAATTTAGTTTTTGCGGTCCTTAAGGTTTTTAAATAACAGACATAAGCGGCAAAATTAACAAAAATATTGACTTAAATTAATTTATAAAAAACTTAAAGACCGCAATAATTATTTAAAAAAACATAAAAATTAAAAAATATTTACACATATAACATAAATACGAAAAAATATTTTACCCAAAATATAAAGAAATTGACTATGAGTGTGTGGTGGACTACAATGCAACACCTAAACAGCAAGACTAAACAATACAATGGGATAAGGTTCAATTTTGGATAATTTCCTTCAAAATATAATATTGAGTCTAATTTGTTTTGTCCAATTTAATGCATAACATTTACTGAAAGAATAATTTAGTCCGCACATGAAGTTCGGGTCGTCAAATATATATAATTAAGTTTTGGAACTTAATTATTAGTTATTTGGTGTAAGGATTAAATTAGAAACATTTTATATTTAGGGACTAAAATGTAATTTGACCCAAAAGGTATCAAATCACCATGAGGTACCTAGAACTCTATAAATAAGAGTTCTCCTCCCTCATTTCAATGGTTGACATTCTGTTTTCTCGCAGAGAGAAAATTTCTTTTCTCTCTCTCGTTTTTGGTTGATCGGATTATTTCCGACTTGGTTTTCGAGGGCGAAACTCTCTCTGATTCTCGACGTGCAAACGCCTGTGGAACCGGGATACTCTCAACGTGATTACGATTCTCTTCCGCTGTAACTAAAACGAATTTCCAGGTCTGTCCAATTTCCGTTTAATTTTCCGCATTAATTAACATGATATAATATGAGTTATTATATAAAACTTGCATTGGTATTAGAGCTAAAATTGATTTAGACGTATAGAAAATTATTTCACATGTTGATAGTGATAGTGGTAATTTTTCTGGAATTTTTTGGATTGTAAAAAACGCATAATTTTAGTCGTAAAGTTTAGAAATCAACGAATCTGAAAAATAAAAGTCAGAATTTGGTAATTTCAACCACACAAATCAACTCAGAGGCCTGAAAACAGTCAGGAAAACTATTTCAACTTGCCAAAAAATGCCCGGAGGACTGCGCGTGGAGTACATGTGTCATCCCTCCAGTGGCCGTGTGTGGGACACGCGCAGCCAGCGTCTGGTTTGAACCAAACGACACGACGCGTGTCGTTTGGCCCAAACGATGTGTCAACCGTCGCCCAAACCGACTAGTCGTTTGGTTAAGTATCAAACGACATGTCGTGTTCAAATGAAAAGGTCAGTCGTCTGACCCAACCACCCAACCCGACCAAGCCGACCTAACCCGACCCGAACCCGTGCCTCTCCAAATTCAAACCAGCCCAAACCGATTCACCCAATCGACAGCCACCACGTGTCGCGCGTGACCTTGCCTGCATCTGGTCCAACTCCACGCGAATAAACAGAAACCTCTTCTACTCGCGATGGCATGTGCCGCACGTGTACACTGTTCTGTTGGCCATTTTTTCTCATCTTTTGACAGGTTTAATTTTGGAATTTTTTGGAATTTTTGGTATATTTTTTGTAAATTATTGAAAACCAGAAGCATTTATTCTATTTAAATTCAATTAAAATTTAGTATTTTAATTAGTTTAAATAATTAAATCAGTTAAAATAAATTCTCAAAAAATTACAGTAAGTTTGTGATGTATTTTAGGAATTTATTCTGCAATTTTTTTGTGTTAACATTATTCTATATTTGTTATAGAAATTGGAGATCATTGAATTAATCGCGAAAGAGGTCCGCGACGTTCACGAGATCGAATTTCTGAATTCTCTTGAAGATAACCTGAAAAAAGACGATTTCCACCTTTAGTCCAAGAAGACATAATTAGTGTTATGGATCGGTTTTGTAATATCAATGGTGAAATCTAGAAATTAGTTTGGAAAGGAGGTTTTCAGTCAGGAAATGATCAAAATAAGATGTTGAAAATTGCAAAGTGTATTTTTCGTGAAAAACACTTTACTAAGTTTTGGTTTGGAGGGATTCCAGAATATGTGGAAAATGTGTACCAAATACTTGGAAGTGACCCAAGGAAATACACATATATGGATCATTGCTTGATCTTTGTGACAAGTGTGGCAAGAAAAGGAGCGAGATTTAGTGAAAGTCCTAAGTTTATGAAACTTAGAAGTAATTGCTATATTAGGCAACCGTGTCTTGAAAGGAAAGATTATTGGGAATATTGTTTGCCCGATATCTTTTGGGATAGATTTACCCAGTCCATTCCTACGTCCTATAGAAAAATTAATGTGATTAAATTAGGGAGTGAGGATGAGGTTATGTAGGGGTAAATAAATGGGTTTTATTTTACAATAGTGTTCTTGTAATAATGGGTAATTAAATTGGGTTTTTTGAGTTGGAATAAAATTATATAAGTTATAATTTTATTAAATTATGATGATTATGTTTGTGTGACTAATTATTATTTGATTATCTGATTTTTCTGAAATTGTTTGCCTAGTTAAATCATATCCTTTATAACTATTGTAATTAGTGGTTTTGTTTGTTATAAAGTAGAATTTATTATTTATGATTGATGTTTTGTTGGATTAGTATTTTGGCAACATAAATTTGTGACACCTTAAAATGTAGTTTTAATGCTCATTTTATGCTAATTTATTGATTTGATTAGACAAAAAGAGTAAATAATAAATTAGTATTTCTCAAATAGACACTTATCGTTGCATATTTTGTTTTTCCATAGAATTATAGCATAATGACTGCATCAAAGGCAATCGTTGCCGAATTGAACAAGTATTTGAAATGGAGTGGAGAAAACTACGAAGTTTGGGCCATGAAAATTCAGTATGTCTTGGAGGAGCAAGACGTCCTTGGTTCCACATTAGACACTATGGATGTTCCTCCACCAGGGAATGAACCAAGTGATGTGAGGGCATTAGAGACCTATCAAATTGGAAAAAGAAGAGTTCTTCTGCCAGAATCATCATACTTAGTGTTATGGATGATGACCTTACTAAGCAATTCCGTAAGTATGAGAACACTAAGGAATTGTGGGATGCTCTGAAGGAAAAGTTTGGTGGAATAAGTTTAACCAAATTGCGTTCCTTGATCGATAAGTTTGACACTTACAAGAAGAAGCCCGATCATACTATAAAACATCATTTACGTGAAATGACAAATATGATCTTAGAGCTGCATGATTGTGGTCATGTTCTTTGAGAGGAGCAAAAGATTCAGGCTGTTATCTGTTCTCTACCAAATGGGTGGGAGCATATGAAGCTCCATCTCATTCATTCTCCTGAAATTAAACTGTTTGATGATGCGGTGCATCACCTTGAACATGAGGAAGATCGCTTGGCTGCATTGAATATGAGGTCAGAAGTGAAATTTGCGAGTTCTGGTCCATATAAACGATTTAAAAAAAGGAAGAATAAGAAGAAGTCTTCTAAGGAGAAGGTAGAGGAGAAAGCTCTCCAAGTGAATGCTAATGCTCCCAAGAAGAAGGGAAAGAGAAAGCTCAACCTTGAGAAGGTTCGATGCTACAACTGTCGAAACAAAAGGCATTGTGCAAGGGATTGCAAATTGCCAAAGGCTAAGGTACATGATTTATCATTAAGTATGATTTGTTCTTATGTATCTAGTAATGTTTTCTTAGTGGAAACTAACTCAATTTGGGTAATTGATTCAGGAGCAACCAACCATGTAACAAGGGACCGAGAGTCCTTCTTGGAATTCTGTCAAGTTTCTAGGGGAATGAAATGGATTTACGTGGGCAACAATAGCAAAGAGAAAGTTCTTGGAATTGGCACGTGTAAGCTGGTTCTAGATAGTGGGAGATTGCTCTTACTAGAAGATGTCCTTCATCCTCCTGGAATTCGACAGAATTTAATCTCTGTAATAGCATTAATGGAACTTGGGTTTAAAATGTGTTTTGTGGATCATAAGTTTGAACTTTACATGAACAATGTGTATTATGGTTGTGGTTATTCATCTAATGATTTTATTGTATTAATTTCGAATGACAATAATTCTAGTTTTTCCTACATTGCATCTACTTCTAATTCGCTAGAAGTTGATTCTAAGTTGTGGCATGTGAAACTTAGTCACATTGGCAAGAATTGATTAGAACGATTAGCCAAAACATGATTGTTAGGTAATCTTAAGAGTGTAGAGTTACCTACCTGTGAACATTGTTTGAAAGGAAAATTGACTAGAAAACCATTTGGTAAAGCAACTAGAGCTACTTTTCCGTTACAATTAATTCATTCTGATATATGTGGTCCAATGAATGTACAGGCTCGGCATGGGGCTTATTATTCCATCACGTTTATAGACGACTATACTAGGTATGATTTTGTCTATTTAATCTCACATAAATCTGATGCATTAGAATGCTTTAGGAAATTTATGAATCTATTTGAAAATCAATTAGATAAAAAAATCAAAGCTTTAAAAACTGATAGAGGAAGAGAATACCTTTCAGAAGAGTTTAATGCTTTGTGCGATGAAAAGGGCATTGAACATCAGTTGACGATGCTGAGAACTCCACAACAAAATGGTGTTGTAGAATGCCAAAATCGAACTCTCCTTGAGATGGTAAGATCGATGATGGCTGAAGCACAATTGCCAATCTCTTTTTGGGGAGATGTGCTTTTAAATGCTGCTTATGTTCTCAATCGGGTTCCCTCTAAGTCTATCTCTACGACGCCATATGAGTTATGAACAAATCGTAAGCCTGATTTGAGCTATTTAAGACCTTAGGGTTGTACTGCATACGTGCATACGACTTCTAGAAAATTCGGTAGGCTAGTGCCAAGAGTAAGAAAGTGTATCTTCATTCGATATCCTGAAGTCTTAAAAGGATATTTTTTTATAGGGGCGGATGATAATAGCCAAATTAGTGAATTTGAATCACGTGATGTTACATTTATTGAGACTGATTTTTTGAAATTTGGTGAAGTGGGATCCGATTTCACTTTATTTGAGACCAATGAATCAGAAATACCTGAATTTCTTAATTCGATGGGAGAAATGAAGGTAAATTTGTGAAACCTTCACGAGATACGGATTATAGTAATCCATGACTCGATTTGAGTGGGAGTAAAATTCAAAATTCTAGTGAATATGGATGTTGTTCCCAGTGGGAGCAGTTTGAGTGACAACATGGATGTTGATCCTAGTGGGAGTCATGAGAATATGGATATTAATTTTAGTCAAATCCCGAATCTTGATGAATATAGAAGATATATTTATCAAAAAGCTGACCCACCAAGAAGATCAAAAAGGAAGAAGGTTCCACCACGTTGCTATGCGATGAATAGTGAAACCAATGTCAGTCATGTCTTTTCTATCTTAGCTCTAGTCGATGATATACCTGTTACTTTGGATGACATTATGAATTCTCCAAAGAAAGATGAATGAATTAAAGCAATGGAAAGTGAGATGAATTCCAAGAGGAAGAATCGAGTTTGGAAATTTGTGGATCTTCCTGAAGGTAGAAAGCCTATTGGAAATAAGTGGGTTCATACTATAAAATGTAATGCCGAGGGTAAACCTATTCAGACTAAGAGTCGTTTAGTAGCGAAAGGGTTCACGCAACAAGAGGGAATTGATTACACCGAAACATTTTCTCCTATTGTACGATTTACGTCTATTAGAATGATTCTGGCTTTAGTGGCTAGCTTGGATTTAGAATCACATCAAATGGATGTAAAGAATACATTCTTCAACGGTGAGTTAGAGGAAGAAATCTATATGGTTCAACTAGAGGGTTTCATTGTTCAAGGGAGTGAACACAAGGTTTGTAAATTGGTGAAATCAATTTATGGGCTTAAGCAATCTTCGAGACAGTGGTACTTTAAGTTCCACAAGGCGATTATCTCTTTTAAATTGAAAGTCATTGATGAGGACACGTGTGTCTACATTAAGCGTGGATGTGGAAACAAACTTGTCATTCTAACTTTATACGTCGACGATATATTATTGGCAAGGAATGACATTTCGTTTCTTAATGAAGTTAAGACTTGGTTGTCTTCTATTTTTGAAATGAAAGATTTAGGAAAAGCTCATTATATTTTTGGGATTAATCCAAGAAGTTGTTGACTCTCTCGCAAGAGACGTACATCAACAAGATTCTTGAACGATTCCATATGAGTAATTGTAAACCTATTTAGACCCTAATCGCACAAGGTGATTATGTTGATGATAGTATGGAACTGAAGAGTTCATGGGAAGTAGAGAAAATGAGGAAAGTTCCTTATAAGAGTGCTATAGGTAGTATTATGTATGCTATGCTATGTACGAGGCCTGATATTGCATTTGCGATTGGATTGGTAAGTAAATATCAATCTAATCCGAGTCTTAAACATTGGGAAGCAGTTAAAAGGATCTTGAGGTATCTGAAGGGAACCTCAAGTTATGCATTATGTTATCAAGGAATGGACTTGCAGTTACGTGGTTACACGGATGCGGATCATGGAAAAGATAAAGACGGTGGAAAGTCTACGTCTGATTATCTGTTCACACTCGGTAGTGGGGAGATTTCTTGGTGTAGCAAGAAACAGACATGTGTTGCTTTGTCGACGATGGAAGCTGAGCATGTAGCATCTTGTGCAGCGACACAAGAAGCTGTTTGGCTGAAACGCTTCCTAAACCATTTGGATTTAGTATCAATGGATAAAGCAGTCACGATCTTTTCTGATTGCACTGCATTGATAGCTTATTCCAAGAATCCGAATTATCACAGAAAGAGTAAGCACATCGATATCAAGTATCATTTTGTGAAAGACAAAGTTGCACAAGGAGAAATAAGTTTAGTTCATGTTTCTTCAAAGGACATGATAGCTGATTCATTGACCAAACCAATAGCACCTGAGATTTATGGACAACATGTATGTGCTATGGGATTGCGTGAATTATAGTTATAATGTAATATTTTGAATAATGATGTCCATATGTTTTGATAAGAATGAAGTATTTTTATCAAATGATTAGTTGTTGTTGATATTCAAAATATGGTGTTTGAGCAATAAGAAGGAGATTATCGTAATCTTCTTAAGCATGTTAACAGAAGTAGCCTACTCACACGGGCGTGTTACTTGGGTTCTATCTTTGTGAGTAGAATGCCAAGATTAGGTAGTTATTAGACATACAATAACCAATACCACTTAGAAATCGTATTTTTAATATGTCACTTTTTGGGTCAAGTGAATTTATAAATTAGAATTTATAAATGCAAATACTATAGAAAGAGTAGTATTTAAGTTCTGTCTAAAACCAGAAGCGTAGTCCTGTAAAAGGCTAATTGTGGACTAAGGGAAGGTATTAAGTACACTGGAGACCGAAGCTTCAGTGTGATGTAAAGTTAAACATGCATTTATTAATTGAGAATACATCACAGTACTATTGAGTATAGTATGTTAATCGACCATGCGATGGAAAAAGTTTGAATTGAAATTGATCTCAGTTTTCCTTATGTGAGGCCCAGTAGCAGTCAAGTGGATTTCTAAACTTACCCGTCTTACTTGGATATTATTGTGAAGCATATGCCATGGTATTTGATTTTATAAGTCGTACAGATAGGCTGCACTAGCAATGAGTGGGCATGAGTTAACTTTTTGGTTGAGTATTATGGCATATGGTGGATCATTAATAAATAAGGAAGATTATTTCCGAAGGTATCACTCGAGTTCATAAGATATGGATCCAAATAACAATTTCTTGGGTAAAATTGTAGTTACTCTTATGACAAGTTTTTGTGAGATCAAAACAAGTCGAAAGCAGTGATATTAGGAAAGTAATCTAGGGGACAAATCATGTTTAGCCAAAAAATAGAAAATGGTGAATGTTTTTCTATTATAGTTGATCTGCGCCAGAAGCTCATTTCGTTGAAGGTCGCGCGCCCGCGCCACATCGAAACGGAAATAGATGATCCCTTAAATAGAGAGATTTAAAAACCTCGCAATCGTCATGTTCGAGTGGGAGATGAAAGAATAATTTAGTCCGCCTATGACGTTCGGTAGAGGTGGGAAAAATGACCCGGACCCGGCGGGCCGGCCTGGAACCGGCCCGGCCAGACCCGCCGGGTCCGTGAACCGGCTCGGGCCGAACCGTCTCCCACACGGGCCGGTTCTGGGTCGGGACTTTCCCGACCCGTGACCCGGCGGGTCCGACCCGTTTTACACCTCTAACGTTCGGGTCATCAAATATATATAATTAAGTTTTGGAACTTAATTACTAGTTATTTTGTGTAAGGATTAAATTAGAAACATTTTATGTTTAGGGACTAAAATGTAATTTGACCTAAAAGGTATCAAATCACCAAGAGGTACCTAGAACTCTATAAATAAGAGTTCTCCTCCCTCGTTTCAATGCTTGTCATTCTGTTTGCTCGCAGAGAGAAAATAAAAAATTTTCTCTCTCTCGTTTTTGGTTGATCGGATTATTTTCGACGTGGTTTTCGGCGGCAAAACTCTATCCGATTCTCGACATGCAAACGCAAGTGAAACTGGGATACTCTCAACATGGTTACGATTCTCTTCCGCTGTAACTAAAACGGATTTCCAAGTCTGTCAATTTTCGATTAATTTTCCACATTAATTATTCGTTAGTTAACATGATATAATATGAGTTATTATATAAAACTTTCATTTACATTGTAGTTCAATTAAGATATTGATTAGTACACTAATATATAAAAAAAGTGTGTTACTAATTCTATTAAATCAATGTTATATTGAAACGTTAAATTGTAATCTTTTACATCCTCATTTCAAAACTATATTATTTTATTGTGATAATTAAGATTGAACTATTTAAATAATTCAAAAGAACCAAAACAAATTGTTAGTAGTCAAGGGTCTACCTAAGACTAAACTAACTGACAAGGACTGACTGACAATAAGTTTGTTAGCTTTGAGGACTTATGAGGAAGTTTTTAATGTTATATAAGGGTCACATAAAGAAACCCTAAGAAAACAAAGAACAGTGAATCTGTTTCACGTTTGGAGAAAAAGAACAGCTTCTTTTTCTCAAGCCGTCAGGTTCATTTAGTGCTCATTCAGTAAGAAAGGGCTGCGAAAGAACACGCCTTCGACTAGGCAATCTACATGTAGGAGAAGAAAACCATCAGTTAACATATCGAGGATTTCAACTCTTCCGCTGTGATAATCAGATAAGTCTGCTAACTCTTATTTATGCTTTGTGCAATTCTGTGTTGAGTTCTTTCATTGGTATCAGAGCAATAGGCTCGTTAGACGAAAAAAGTGTTCGTTTTCGTAAAATCGTTGCTGCCATGACTAATAAAATTTGCCATGACTGATAAAATTATTGGAAGCTACTGCAAATTTTTCGTCAAAATCTGAGACAAAAGTTTCGACAACACAAATTTTTCCATCGGAATTTTGTGATTCCGATGCCACCATCGAATCCGGAATGTCCGAAAAACTTAAAATCCCAATTTTCGTAATTGAAAAAGGTCGGGAAGGCAAAGAACAGAGATGAAACAGTCGGCGAATTACTGTTCGCGTTAACAGTACCGATAGCTGCATGAACAATAACAGTGTGAACAGTACGGTTGCGGAACAGTGCTGGATGAACAGTGCCATGGTGAATGGTGCTGAATGAACAGTGCCACGATGAACAATGCTACGAGTGGCTTGAAGAAGTAGGGTTGACCGGGGCAACAAATTAATGGCTTAATTTTTGGCTTAGTCCCAAAAAAAAAAATTTCCTTCGTGGAAGTTTGATAAACATTCAAATAATTTTAGCCTATGAGATATTTTAGCAATACAAACAAAATTCTTTTGTGGAGTCTACATTAGATCTAGACTTGGAACTCTTGTTTTCTTTGGATGAAGCAAATAGTAACCAAACCGAGTAAAAGAGTGGTTGCGTTCGGTGGCTGTTGAGGCTTAGAAGAATGAAGGCTACGTGTGACCATTTAATTAGCTAAAGCTTTGTGAAAGTTAAATGTTTGATTCGGTTCAGAGAAAACCGAACCGCTGTTAACAGGAATCAAACTGGACTCTTTGACCATGAACCGGTTTGTCCGGATCGGTCAAACCAAAAGAAGACCAGACCCAAATAGACGTTGAACCATACCCGCCCGGTCAAATCAGACCAGAACCAAACCTGGACATGTGTCACATTGTTGCGGCGAGTACGCAGTCTTCTTCTGTACTCGCAGATGCGAGTGATTTCACTCGTCACCGCTTCCAACAGTGCGTGGCAACGCGTGAATTGTACTCTGAGGGCCAAATTTTTACCATTTTTATTTTTAATTATTTCTGATATTTTGGTATAATTTTGTAATTTTCTGACATTCAGAAGTAAGTTTTCTTAATCATTCGTTAATTAAGAATTTTTTGTTAAAATGAAAATGCAATGTGTTTGATGTAAAAAATTTTATGAAAATTTGTTTTCGAAAAATTGTGTATTTTTCTAGAATGCTTTATGGATTCAATTATGTATGAAAATTTATTTTTCCGAATTTCGTAAATACTATATGTTAGTATAAATCCAAAATTAATTGTATATTGTTACAATTAATAAATGATTATGTATCATTAAATTCTGAAAATCCATATTTCATTGATGGAAATATAAATCTAAGTGATTTATAAAATTTCCAATGCATGAAAAATTTAATAGTTAAGATTAGTTCGATAAAATATTAAATACATGCGAAATAAATATTAAATTCTATGTGAATTAT
Organism: Breynia disticha f. nivosa; assembly: GCA_948193385.1. NCBI lineage: Eukaryota > Viridiplantae > Streptophyta > Magnoliopsida > Malpighiales > Phyllanthaceae > Breynia > Breynia disticha. The sequence goes on along the minus strand of CANYCX010233768.1, from coordinate 1,233 downwards.
ATATATAATCCTCTGAAGTATGCTATTTAATGTTTATGATTCATTCAGAGTGACATAAATACATGCAAGTTTTAATTTTAATCAATGAAAATTTAAATTCTACGTGAATTAAATAATTTCCAAAAACATGCGAATTAATGTCTAAGATAAGTTTAAAGTGACATTAATACATGTGTTGATCTTAATTAAAACAAGAGAGATAAATGAAACGATTAATATGAGTTATTTTTTGATCAATTCGTTGAGTAGAGGCAACGATCTAAATATTTTTGATAAAATGTGACTATTACGTATGTCACTAAAATTCAAAAATTAAAAAAAAATAAATTGGACTAATTTTTTATACGTTCAAATTAGATCCAAACGAGCATGGTGAAATAGTAATAAGTCATATGTTAACTTTGAGAAAATAACACTTGTAATATATATTATCAAGTGTGAAAGTGTAACGCCTCCATTTTACGTTTATTATAAAAAATTTAACATAATGTTTAATAAAAATGTGAATAAAATTTTTGCAAAAATATTTTAATTAATAATAGGAGGAGAGTGTAGGACGTAGTGAGAATTAAAAATCGGATGAGTTTAAGACAACCGGGAGAGAGAAAATCGGAAAGGAAGGCAAGTGTGTAGTGTCGAGGGTAAAATCGTCTTTTCTGAGTATATATATAAGTGAGTTTCTTCTTATATCTCTCTACACTCCATCATATTCACGTTTTTGCTTCCAAAATCCCGATCCAAGTTCTGAAAACCCTAGCTAAACCTAAATCTCATCGAATATTGGTGATTGGGAGTTGTAGGATCCGATAGAGCTCTTGAATCGGTGAGTTTCTTCGACCTAAATTCTATAAATCACGTTTTTGTTGATATCCCGACTTTCTGACGTGATATTACATTCATTTTAGCTCCGAATTGAGCGAAATATGAGTTGTTGGAAAGTTTAAGATGTGTAGTAACCATTAGTACTCAATTTTGATGTTAATTCATGGATTTAATACTTGAAATTGGTGTTTTAAGTTGGTTGGATAAAAGTGACGGGATTTGAGTTTTAAACCCTAAGTTCGGTTTGAAGATACGTTGTTAGGGTTAACATCTTCGGGCTCTAGTAAGGCTAATTTGGTGGCCAATTTAATTGGGTCTCTGTTGATGTATGAGTAATTTAAAAATTAGAAAAATTGTATAGGGTTTTGGAGAAAGAAACGGAAGGAATCGGGTATAGGTTATATATTGGAT